>NBZP02000048.1:830987-1109551 GCA_002236755.2 Dothistroma septosporum
TGTGTCCTAGTGTTGCCGGAACACTATGCTGAGATGTTTGTAGCTTCTGTGGCGAAGAATCCTATAGCAAGGGCGGAGCAAAAGACTACCTGGTCCCCGAAAAGGGTCCCGCTTGGTGTGTTGATCCCTTGGACGGCACTGTCAACTTCATCCATCTCGCCCCATTCTACTGCGTATCAATTGCGTTTATTCTGGATGGCATACCCGTCATCGGAGCCATCAATGCTCCATTCCTTCGGCAGCTGTTAGTATCTCTCCGGCAATTGAGTGCAGCCAAAGAGCTGACGAAATGTTGCTTAGATTCACTGCCTGTCGTGGCAAAGGAGCATGGCTCAATGAAGTCACTCAGCTGCCGTTGGACAGGTCGCCGATTCCGCCAATGCCACCAAACGCACCGAAGGGATGCATACTCTCATGTGAATGGGGAAAAGACAGAAGAGATGTCCCCGAGGGTAACCTCCGACGCAAGATCAACAGCTTTCTCAACCTGGCCACTGAGATTGGTGGGAGGGACGGGAAGGGCGGTCATGTTCACGGTGTGAGGAGTCTGGGCTCGGCCACGCTGGACTTAGCTTACGTTGCAATGGGGTCGTTCGACATCTGGTGGGAAGGTGGCTGTTGGTAAGCGACGGGACGACGTCAGGATTGAGGACACATGCTGATTCACTTTGGTGCCCAGGGAGTGGGATGTCGCCGCGGGAATCTGCCTGTTACAAGAAGCCGGAGGTCTAGTGACTACGGCCAATCCGCCCACAGATTACGAGACTGCTGAAGTACCCGGCACACATCTCGGCAGTCGTCTATATTTGGCCATTCGCCCAGCTGGCGATTCAGAGACTGAGACAGGTCGAAAAGGCCAAGAGAGAGCAGTGCGCGAGGTCTGGCGGCGTGTAGAGACACTAGACTACTCACGACCAGGTGTGCGATGATTAGCCGCATGGGCTGCCTGCGTTCACCGAAACACGCCTCCTGGCGACGAGTATACAGCAGCACGGAACGCTCACGTGGAGCTGTGAGATATCATCGATGGGCCGAGAGCCTCATCCGCAGCAGTAGGTCGTGAAAGGATGTTTTCATCTCAGCCGGGACACGACATTGAACTATATTCTGGCCTTCTCCAATGCCTTGTTGATGACCTCCTTTACCTCTTTGACAGGCAGCTGGTCAACAGTCTTACCATGCCACAAGGTATGCTGTGCCAGGCCTTGGTATATCATGGCTTCTGTACCGAGAATCACCTGCCAGCCAGCCGTCTCCGCAATGGCGCCAAGCTCCGTCCAAGGCGAGGGATGGTAGCACATCTCAAGCATGGCGCCCTTATGCGGCTTGTTCAGCAGCACTTCAGAGACTCTCCGAGCCTCCTTCTCCGCATCAGTCTTTGGCGGGAAGTTGGGCACACACGCAACAATGGCACCAGGTCCCTCCAACGCCTCAGCCTCCTCCGCGGTCTCGACATGCACCAGACCATCGCCATAGCCTTGCGATCTACACCAAGTGATGATAGCATCGACCTCGGCTGGATCTCTGTTTACGAGGTACACCTTCGGGCACTTCATGTATGCCACCAATGCATATACGGCCGAGCGCGCGGCCCCTCCACCGCCAATGACCAGGCCCGGCCGGCCGTGAAAGACTTCATCAGGATTTGAAATGTTCTGGTAGAAACTCTCCCGGACCCCGATCGTATCGGTGTTTGTGCCGATGAACTTGTCGCCCTTGCGGAAGATTGTATTGCAGGCGCCCACTGCCCGACCTTCATCCGTCAGCTCATCCAGATGCGGCATGATGGCAACTTTGTGGGGCATTGTGACTGCGGAACCTGAGCAAGACGTCAGCGTCTCATCGATCTGGCACGTGGATGGGAGAAACGATGCATACCGTACAGCCGATCGTCTTTGATGAGTCTGAGGAATTGTGACATGTCTGTCGATTCGAGCAGTTGAAAGCCCCATGGCATGCCGAGTTGCTCGAAGACGGCGTTGTGGAAGAGCGGCGAGAATGAGTGTGCCACCGGGTAGCCGAAGAGGTATCCGTGGCGCTCTATATGGTCGACTTGTGGCTCTGGGGCCGTGATGACATTTTGCTGTGGTTGGACTTCCATGGCTTCGATGTTCTGGAGCTTGTCGCCGTCGACTCTGGTGGTAATTTTGTCGCCGTGATCTTCTTCACACTGGTATCAACTTGTGCCGATATCAATGAAATTGAATGAATGCTGGATATTCTGAATGTAAGACAGTGTACATGGAGAACAGTGCACAGGGAGAACCAGGAAAAGGCTGAGCTGCCGATTCTTCTCGGACCCGGCAACTGTACAATACAGAATCGAAAGAGGCCAAAGGATGCTTGCTTGTCCGTCAACTATGGCATATCCTACTGGCCATTACCTCCAGATCCGAGTGATTGGGGGACAGCCGTTCTCGTATCGTCCCATCTGCATGCAAGAATAATTTGCAGCACCTCAGCACGGATCGGATCTCTCTTTATCCTTCGGCTCGGCGTCCGACGGCAGTGGATCAGCGTGGCAACGTGTGGAGACACGTGGAGTATGGTTCAGATCTCCACCTTCCACACTCTGGTCCCCGCCGATGCATGGCAGGGATCGGTCGAGGCCTCGTCGTAGCGCGAGAATTCTTTTCCCGCGTGAGCGAGCGCTCATCTCGAACGTCGCGGCCAGATTACCTCGCCGGTGGCTTTCATTCATCCATTCTGCGACGTTACCCCGTGGGGCTTGGGAAAGTGGTATAACAATTGACCACGTTCCCCAGGTTCGACTCTCGCTTCACCTCACAGCCTTCGGAACTCAATTCTTTGCTCGGGTCACCGTCGAAGTCAGTCTGGTCACCGGTATCATAACAGTCGCACAGCACAGCACCGACAGAGCGACCTAAGTCGACCATCAGGATGGGAGGCTTCCTCACCTTGGTCGAGGATCGACCGACGCCCAGAGCGGTGTACAACTGGAAGGTCTATGCATCTGCTGCAATGGCTAGTTTCGCCTCGTGTATGATAGGCTATGACTCGGCCTTCATCGGCACGACATTGGCATTGCCTTCCTTCACGAAGGAGTTCGGGTTCGCCAAATTATCCACTTCGCACCTCGCGCTGGTTAAGGCAGACATCGTGTCTGTCTACCAGGCTGGTGCATTCTTCGGCTCTCTCTTCGCATATCGTAAGTCAAGCTGCGGTCTTGCGAATCGACCAGTACTGACCAGTCTTAGCGGCTGCTTTCTACCTAGGCCGCAAGCGTAGCTTGATGATATTTCCACTCGTCTTCATTCTCGGCGCTGGACTCATGTTGGGCGCGAACGGTGAACGTGGCTTGGGACTCATATATGCCGGACGAGTGCTCGCCGGTCTTGGCGTCGGAGGAGCGTCTATGATCACCCCCATCTACATCTCAGAGATCGCGCCTCCCGCTATACGAGGACGCATTGTCGGCATCTATGAGCTTGGATGGCAGATTGGTGGCTTGGTTGGATTCTGGATCAACTATGGCCTCACCGAGACAATGGCTCCCAGCCATAAGCAATGGCTCATTCCATTCGCGGTTCAACTAATCCCAGCTGGTTTACTCTTCATCGGTGCATTCTGGATCAAGGAAAGTCCAAGATGGCTCATGTCGAAGCACCGTCGAGAGCAAGCGTTGAAAAATCTTTGCTGGGTTCGCAGCTTGCCCGCAAATGACCTTTACATTGTTGAGGAAGTTGCTATGCTTGACGCTGTGCTGGAGGAGCAGGCCTCCACAATTGGCGAAGGCTTTTGGGCTCCGTTCCAAGCCGCTGGCCGAGATCGCAAGGTGCAATGGCGTCTACTACTTGGTGGCCTCCTCTTCATGTGGCAGAACGGATCGGGCATCAACGCAATAAACTACTACAGTCCTACCGTCTTCAAGGCAATCGGTGTCACTGGGTCGAATACTGGTTTCTTGACAACCGGTATTTTCGGTGTAATCAAGACAGTGTTCACATTGATCTGGATGTTCCTCCTTATCGACAACCTTGGCCGCAGGAAGCTTCTGATGTTTGGTGCCGCTGGTGGTTCCGTTTGCATGTGGATCATTGGAGGGTACATCTTCACAAGACCCATCAAGGGCGTCACAGGCACCAGTCTCAGCTCTGGAGGCATTGCTGCCATGTTTTTCTTCTACCTGTGGACCGCCTTCTACACGCCATCATGGAATGGTACCCCGTAAGTGGAGCACCATCGCAGTTGCGAGAGATAACTAACGCCCTTCTCTTTAGGTGGGTCATCAATTCCGAAATGTTCGACAACAACACGCGTGGTCTTGGTCAGGCCTCAGCATCTGCCAACAACTGGTTCTGGAACTTCATCATCTCGCGGTTCACACCTCAAATGTTCGACACCATGGGCCCAAGCGGAAGCGGCGTTTTCTTCTTCTTTGCCTCGATGATGATCGCTTCGATAGTCTTTGTGTGGTTCCTCATACCAGAGACCAAGTCCATCCCTCTCGAGAGCATGGATCGCCTGTTCGAGATCAAGCCAGTGCGCAAGGCAAACAAGATCATCGTCGAAGAAGATCGGATGAGAGACGCAGAGTTCCGCCACGATGCCGAAGGTGCTGGTCTCAGTGTTGCGAAGGAGAAGCTCGAACAGGTGGAGCGCGTCAGCGAGAGGGGCAGCGATGTCTAGCCAATTGGCTCTATATGGGTGGCTTGCCGAAACAAGGCATACGAAAAGAGATGGCCACCTGCACGATTGTACATAACACAACTTTATGATTGAGCCTTGCTCTCACAATTACTTCCCGAACTCTGTGCATGCGTCATGCTTATTGCTGTAAGAGAAGTGGATGGACAGCCGGATTGCATTGCCGCAGGGTTACGTGACTGTTCACATCTTCAAGTAACCAGTGTTACGTGACCTCTTTCTGCCTGGGATGTAGACACAAACCCACACCCTCTTCTCTTTATATGCTCCAGAGGCCTTTTGTCTTGGAGGTGATTTGATGCTGCGTTGTCGCTTTGAAGTCACCAGAACGATCGAGCACTGGTCACTCAACATCAAGTATGTCTCTTCCTACCTGCTTTGTGCCATGCACCCGATCTGTTGCAGTGAACTTCCGATAAGAGTGTGCAATGGGGGGACATGATCTGTTTGCCGGCCTTGACAATGTTACTCATGTTGGTGCCGTTCACATCTCTATGTCGACTGGCATACCAGTATCTATAGATCGTTTGACAGCGTCACAGACCAAAAGTGCTTGCAGACCATCTTGCCCGGTGCATCGTGGCCGCTCCAAGCCTTTGACAACTCGCGTGAAATTCAATACTTGCTCATCAAAAGGTACTTCTGAACCCACCAGTATCTGCTCTCCCTGCGGGGAGTTCGACCAACTCTTCTCTGTGCTACCATATGTACTAAGCTTCATGTCACCTACGCTGAGAGTGCCCTCAGAGCCGAAGATTCTATAAAAGTCCTTCCCGGTCTGCGCTATCATGGGATTCTCACCTGTGCCGCTCTCGAAGCTGTGCACCGACGGCGTTGCATCAGACAGGATGAATGTGCCGACAACGCCAGAAGCGAACCTCAGGAGCACAGCCGCCCCTTCTTCGACGGCATGTCGGCGCTGCGACAGTGTCGGCTCTGCATGAACTCGTGCGATGGGACCCATAAGATACTGTAGTAAATCCACGTCGTGGATGAGATTGATCAAAATCGGTCCTCCTGTTCCGGACATAGCACGCCATTCTGTGGGTGGCTCGAAATACGATACAGGTTTGAACGTGGTCCATAGGCCTGAGACTGCAATTGGTGTACCGATAGCATTGCTGACGAGGGCACGCTTCGTAGCAGTGACATAAGGATTGAAGCGTCTGTGGTGCCCGACTAGCAGCTGTCTTTCGGCGGCTTGTGCTGCGCGCAGGAGCTGCCTTCCTGACTCCAAATCCGTGGAAATAGGCTTCTCGACGAGCACATGGACACCAGCTCTGAGCAAGTCCTGGCTCACAGACACATGAGTGTCATTTGGGGTGCACACGATCGCTGCGTCCGGAACGACTCCTTGCTCGAACATGACTTGAATGCTCCCGAAAATAGGCACTCCAAATGCTTCAGCGACCGAGACAGCATCGGGTCTAGGGTCCACAAGGCACAAGAGGGTTGCCTCTGCACATCCCATTACACTTTCTGCATGCCTTGGGCCAATCAGACCAGACCCGACGATAGCGATGCTGATCGATGCTGGCTGAATCATGCTGGCCGACCATGAATTGTAGAGATCCGAAAGTCGTTGGCTGCGGTCTGGCTGTTGAAGATAAAAGCTTCTCCTTGCGTTGAAACTGATACTCGTGGTGCTATCTAGTCCGGTGGTAGGTGTCGCAACATACGAGAACGAATCCCCGTCGTGTTCATGAATGTCTCAAGGTCGGGATATGCGCGGAGCCATATTCATGCTTTCAAGCTATATTGGGAGATTGGCTGTACAATTGGTTCGCGTGGAAAGGAGTGTGATGCAGTGGCAGAGTCAAGCCTCGTATCTCGAGTGACACCGAGGAGACGCCACACGCCAAGGCTCATGCACGTGTTCAATCCAAGATGACGTTCATTCTCCGCCGGAATGCGATCCCACTGGTTGTTTCGCCGAGCATGCTTGAAAACTCGTCTGCTTCAACTCTCTTGCAGGCGCCTTTTTGTTCTTCCACGTCGCTTCCGAACGTCGTGTCACGAGAACATTCATCCAAGAAACCCATCCTCGCGTAGCACTTTGGCCCAAAGAATACTTCCAGGTGGGTCTCTGATAGCCTGAATCGCGACAGACGTGTCGCACGACCCGGAGAGGATCTACGCGATGGGTTGCATTGTGCAAGTTTCACATGCCATTACTTCAAGGTAAACTTTCTTGGTCTCACTTCTTATCGCCAGCCCTTCCCTTCTGCAGTATATACGGGTCAGACGTCGGATCGATTCGATATCAGAGATAGTCTTGTTCATTCAGGTCCCAGAAGTCACCAGCACCGAGCCTTACAATACGCTCGAAAGATGCATTGCAAACCAGCCATCTGTTCTCACTCACTTGGACGGGCCTGGGTCCACGATCTTCCTTCAAAATTGGACCAAGCCGCTCGATATGGACTGGACATTGAACTCTTTTATGAAGATCTGCTGTACATCGCACAAGAATTCCCAGGCGGCGCGACGCCAGAGAACCACATCAAGGCTGCCCACGAAGTACGAGCATTATGCGATGCCAGAGGTATCTCAATCATCTGCCTCCAACCTTTCATGCACTACGATGGTCTTCGGAACCGTGAGAAGCATGCAGAGCGAGTCGAAGAGATGAAGCTTTGGATCGAGATGGCTCACATCCTCGGCACGAACCTCATTGCTGTGCCATCGACTTGCCTGCCTGACGAATATGTCAGTGGTGACATGGATCTCATCACCCAGGATATGATAGAGATTGCAGACTTGGGCGCCTCAGAGGGAATCGAATTCGCGTATGAAGCTTTGTGCTGGGGTACCCATGTTGACTTATGGGAGCAGGCGTGGGAGGTTGTGTGCAGCGTGAACAGGCCCAACTTCAAGATCTGCTTCGACACATACAACTTTGCCGGCCGAGTGTATGCCGATCCCACCAGACCATCTGGAAAGGGCCCGAGTGCTGAGGCAGACATGGCTGCATCGTTGAAGCGCCTCGTCCAGAAAGTGGATGTCAAGAAAATTGCGTTTGTCCAGGTTGTTGATGCCGAGCGCTTATCCGAACCACTCCTCGAAGGCCACCCTTTCTACGACCCGGAACAATGCCCACGCATGAGCTGGTCCCGCAACTGTCGACTCTTCTATGGCGAGGAAGATCGTGGCGCGTACTTACCAATCAAGGCCATTTTGAAGGCGCTCATTGTCGACCTGGGCTACGAAGGATACTTGAGCGCCGAGCTGTTCAATCGGAGCCTGACGGAGGCTGATAGTGATGTGCCAGAAGCGCATGCACGGAGAGCTGCCGTGTCATGGCAAAAGATGGTCACAGATTTCGGCATTGGTCGGAAAGTAGAGGCTTCCGGTAATCAGAGGACAACGCTTGAGCAACAACCACGAGCTCAATTATGACAGGTCGTTGGGATATAACACCTCCAGGATAGATATAGATACGCATGGGCGGAGTTGTATTGCACAGATACCCAATGTCGGCTTATGATGCCTTCTCCCAAAGATTCGAGCTTTCATCTGACGTTCGTTCTCAGACTCCGCCGTCTGTGTTACTATCAAGATCATGTGGCAGGTCGCCGAATGTTTCAGGCTGCATATACGCCAGCAGTGGATCAGAAGGTTGATAGTCAGCGCCGAAGAACTCGGCCAGATCTAGATCGGGTCCAAAGCCAAGGTTTTGCATAAACTTCGGATTGTGAGTGGAGTCTGCCCTCTCCAGCATAGCAAGCTCTTCAAAAATGTCACCGCCGCTGGCAACAGCATCGTTGATGCTATCAACATTAAAGTCAAAGGTATTGTCCGCGCTTGCTGCCATGTTGTCCGCACTCCACGGAACGGGCATTCCCCTTGGATTCGTTGTAGGACCAGCCGAGTAGCCGGCCAAGATCTCTGTGGACTCGTTCGGGATGCTCATGAATGGATATTGCTGATCCATGTAGGTATCACCGATAGTGTTGACTCCAGGAGTCCAGTCTTCGTGGGTGGAAATCGTGCGTGCATGGTGCTGTACAGGTACAGGATCTGTTTGACGCACAATGCTTCCAGGGGTTTCTCGAAAGCTTGGAGCGTCTGGGTGCTGGGTGTTCAATATTGCCACCGGATGTAGTCTCTCGCTCCCGATCGAGGCGTTGCGTAATAGACCGGATACTACGCTGAGGTCGCTGGGCGACTTTGGGCTCAGTACAGCACTGTTCTCTGATACTGCGACCTGCAACGCCAGCCGGACCAAGGAATTGAATGTGCTTATTGACCTTGCAGGGGCTTTGGCCGATCCTGAGCTTGAGCCTGCAGTAGGATCGGTCCATGGCTCCCACTCTTCTAGTCCGTCCTCGACGAGCAACCCGAGAGCTTCAACATCCCGATGCTTGAGATGGCCATTAGCTCCAGAGTGCAAAGCGACAACTTGCTCCAGTAGGAATGCTGCAAGCACTGTATGCTTGGTACGGGTCCCTCCAAGTCCAGCTTCGAGCCCATTGCCTCCCTGGTAATGCGTAAGAACCCTGACAGCAGATCCAATCGTGAGCCATGCAGCTAGGAAGGAGTCTCTGGCAATCTCTATAATGCCAAGAATAAGCAGTGCTTTGACATGTCCCAGCTGGATTCCGTCGCCTGCTGGGATCAAAGACTTGGCGACACTGTGGCACATCTCAAAGCTGGTGCCGGAGTGAGTGCCAATGCTGAAAGCTGACCAGGCCATGATGCTCCATAGCTCAGCGTGTTTAGCAGCACGGGCGTCTTCAGAAGATAGGCCGTGAGATGGATAGCTATACATGAGTCTCATGATATCGTGCTTCTCTATGATTGGTACCCAAGTTTGGGTGAATGTGAAGTAATGTTCGAGCAATTTCCACGAATTGTGAGGTAAAACAAGCGTTTCGTGCGCCGTCAATTCGCTTGATCGAGATTGTCCAGCGTACAGAACATCTGCGTCACCAGTAGTCCCGGATTGATTCTGCTCTGATAGAATTGCTGCAGTGTCACTAGGTACTGACAGAGGTGGCGATCGGTAAGCCGTATTGTTTACTTGACTCGAACCAGCGGCCTGAGGGCTTTCAATGTCATTTCCGGACAGGAGTTGCTCAATCTGTCTGCTGATGATGCCATTTCTCCATGCGGTATGGAGAGCTTCTGCGGCCGCGGCATCCTTGAAAGATATCAATCTATGAGGCTGCTCGTCAGTCTTGGGAAGCAGCTGGGACAGCCGAGCTTCACTATCTACAAACGCTGAGGCATTAGCAATGCTGCGTAGCAGCACGTAGGGTTTGTTGCAATACGAACATACCCGGGAAATGCTGCAGGATCCATGCCAAGGTCAACTCCAGTGTCCGGATGTAGTTCGGCTGGATGCCTCTCTTCTTTGGCTGTTCATTGTAGGTGCATGCTCGGCTCTGCGTCTCACAGGTGTGGCATATCGGCTGAGCGCCGTCGCATTTCTCGCGGCCAGCACGACACTGATCACAAGCCCTCGAGACCCGCACGCGCTTCGCCTTGTCGGCCTTCTTGGCCGCGGACGAGGAGGTCGCTTCCACGGACCTCTTGCCATGAACGTTCAGACTTTGGGTCCTCTCAACAGGCGTCTCGTTGCCATCCTCGGTCATGGCAGCGCATCATCGTACACAGAGACGCGGGTGATTCAGTCGCTGCGTCTCAGGAAGATGCAGCAGATGAGGAAGGAAGGGAGTGGAGTGGAGTGGAGTGACCGTGAGATGTTGTCCCCGTATATCCGATCTGCCGTGGTCTCCGCTTGGTGGGTGGAGGTGGGTGGAGGTGGGAGGTGGAGTCAGTTCTCTCGTTGCTCTTGTGACGACGGTGAGGCCGTCAAGTCTCGGCCATCGCTGCTCGTCTCCGCTCGTGTCGAGACTCCAGGCCCACATTCGACACCGCCCATCGTCTCCTTGGCGATCGTTGACACCATGCCGCCGTTGCTGACCTTGCCACGTGATTCTCGTGTGGGAGGATCCCGCGGCGGCAATGACTTCATCCGGTATTCCACACCTCCCTCATTTCCACAACCAGCGGGGCATGCGACATGCGATTTGCAGTGATCCAGACCGCAACGACGAGGAATCCACTGCACTTCAGGTGTCTGCAGCGCAGCGCACTAGCCTCTCGTCTGTGTGTAACGACACCACAACCACTCACCTGACTTCTCACACCTCGACCACGTTGATGGTAAAGCGTCCCGAACGGCTTGGTTTGGAACGTCTGATATGGTAGAGGCGGTTCTGGGAGCGCCCCTCTTCACCACACTGCCACGACTCTGGATCCTCGTGACTTCAACACTTTAAGACTCCAGGCACTGGCAACTCGCATCGTATCACTAACGCGAGCCCACAATGGCAACAATGCATGCTGGCGTGAAGCGCTCATACCACGAAATGCACGGTTTTGGTTCAGCTACTCCGACCTGCCCAAATTCGAAGGAAGTCTTGCAACAACTCACGAGGTCAAGGGAGGCAAGCGCCACACCGACACCACCTAATGGAATTGCACCTGGAACCACCGGGTTGAATTCACTTCCTCGCAAAGTGTCGTTCAGATCAGATGCCTCCATTCTATTGATCGGAGTACGTGGCGTCGGCAAGAGCTCGCTCGGCTTTCTGGCAGCCTCAGCATACACCAGACGCCTCATCGAATCGGATCGGGTCTTTACTGAAGTGGCTGGCTCGAACAGACAAACATTTCGCAAGTCAAAAGGAACCTCGGAGTACCACAGAAAGCATTGCGAAGTCCTGAAGCAACTGCTAGAGACGCACAGCAGACAGTGTGTGATCGTGTGCAGCTTTGCAGATCTGGAAAGTGACGGCGCTAGGTTGATACAGGATTTCGCCCAAACTCATCCTGTAATATACGTCACTCGAGATGTTCCCGGAATTCAGACATACATTCGAGTATGGTCAGACGAGAGGATACAGGACTTGATTCGAGCCAGCGAACCATTGCTGAGGGACTGCTCCAATTATGAGTTCTTCAATGTTTCGGAGACCCTGCATAACTCATCACCTCGTGATGTTTCCAGATTACCGCACAGCAAAGGCACGAGTGGACCATTCCTCACTCTCAAAAGAGCCGAGCATGACTTTCTCAAGCTCTTGCGAAACACTATTGGCGATCATGACCGCGGACGATCTCACCAGTCAGCATATCCACTTTCACAAATTAGCGTGGATAAACTCGAGTTTACCTCTGCTGTCACTGTATCCGCAGAAGATGTTGTGTCTCACAGACTAGATCTTGACGATGCGCAGGTCGGCGTCGACGCCGTACAGCTTGAGGTCAGCTTGATGCCCAAGCATAGCGAGTCCTGGAGGCTTGGAAAGCACAGCTGCTTTAACATTGTCAACGAGGCCTTTGCAATCCTGCGGCGGTCCACAATACTGCCCATCGTCATCGAAGTCAATGGCCGAACAGCCGCGACAGGAAAGATGCAAGTGACCAAAGCAGAATTGTTGGACTATTGCCTTCGCCTAGGTCCGGAGTATTGCTCCGTAGATCTATCGATTGATGACACACAGCTAGGCTGCCTTCTGGCTGGCAAAGGACGCACAAAGCTCATCGGCGAGTTCATCGCTTCTAGGAGATTGCCAGATGGTTGGCAGAGTCAGCAATGCCTGGACGTCTACCAAAGGGCTCACCGATTAGGTTGTGACCTCGTCAAGATCACTATGCCGGATGGGACTCTCGCTGACAATTTTACAATCCAAGCTTTCCAGCAGCGTGTCCGATCCTTACATGATGGCAACGGTCCACGTCTTATAGCATATTGCACTGGCAGGCAAGGCCGGACATCTATGTGCTTTAATAACATCCTCACACCTGTCACGCCTAACGGTCCTGTCCCCGAAGATTCCGGGTTCAGCCTGTCAGCTGCTGACGATGCACCGCTGCTTACTGCCAAAGAACGAAATGCCGCTTTGTTCGCAAGCTTCGTTCATGAACCGATGCGCTTCTTCATCTATGGCGCAAACGTGAGCTTCTCGCTCTCGCCTGCAATGCAGAATGCAGCATATAAGGCGTGTGGAATGCCGCACTCACTCAGAACACACTCCGCTTCGAACTTGGATGACTTCGCATCTCTTGTGCGCGAGGTAGACTTTGGGGGCGCCGCCATCGTGCAGCCCTTCAAGACCAGAGCTATCGCCATAATGGACGTACTCAGTCCTCAAGCAGAAGCTATCGGTGCTCTTAACACCGTCATTCCGCTTCGAGATGACGAAGTTATTAATTCTCCCGCTGGTGAGGGCGGCATATTCCACGGAAGAGTTCGCACCGGGCCTGTGAAAGCACTTTACGGCGACAACACAGACTGGATAGGTATTCGTGCTTGCATAAGACGCGGACTTTCACCAGCCAACACGGTTCGACCTCAAACTACTGGACTTGTATGTGGAGCTGGCGGTATGGCACGTGCGGCAATTTATGCCATGATCTCGCTGGGCGTGCAGAGCATCTTCGTCTGTAACCGTACAAAGGGCAACGCTGAAGAGCTGGCAGAACACTACAATCGCCTGATCCGGTCAAATGGAATCGCTGAGCTTAGTCCTGCGAGTGCAGCGCACACCTCAGTCATCGCTTTGGAGTCCTTCGGAAGTGAGTGGCCGAAGAACATGCGGCATCCGACCATGATTGTCAGCTGCATTCCTACGCAGACTACTGATGGTATACCGACCAACTTCACATTACCCAAGGACTGGCTGAGCAGTCGAACAGGCGGTGTTGTAGTCGAACTGGCATACATGCCTATCGTCACGCCACTCGTCAGGCAGGTGCAGATGGAAAGCCGCAAAGGGTGGATCTTGATGAATGGTCTGGACATGCTGCCCGAGCAGGCGTTCGCACAGTTTGAGCTCTTCACTGGGAGAAGAGCTCCGAGAATGCTGATGCGTGATGAGGTATTTAGGCATTACAGCGAGGACGAGTATCCGCCTCATGGGGCGCTGAATACGGACTCGCCGACACATTCATAGTTGTGACAAAGTCAAAGCACAACATTACGGACTAGTCCTTCACTCAAGCAGGATGAAGCACGAACCAGCGATGGGCAGTATCATAGAATGTCCGATCCTCCACGGCTCCCCACCAAGTGGACGGTAGCTCTCCACTTTCATCTGCTAAGCGCTCCTCCATGGGAACCAGCAATGAGGCTTATCTGGTCGACCACCCCGGCCATCTCTCAATCGCCATGGATAGCGCCATGCCAAAAACCATCAGCACTCTGGATATACCTCCTATAAACGCTCCGACAGCGTTACTATCGCACCTACTGTGTTCCTCGGCAAGCTTTCCATATCGCCAGGCAAGCTGTTCATTCTGGCCGCGCAGCAGCCGGCTCGGCGCCATGTTCTCCTCGCAAAGCCGTCGCATCTGGTGGATCTCTTCTTGTAGATGGCTATGCTGAAGCGTGCCGCCACAATGTGCCAATCCTGCTTGAGCACGTGTCTCGTCTGCTGCACTGTCATCGCTGTTCCCTCTAGGCAGAGACGCTTCGGCTTCGGCTCCTCCGCGATGACGGAGGGCGCCCTTGCCAACACGTTGCTGGGGCTTGTCGCGTAGCTGTCCTCTGCGTCGAAGGCGGTGGGCTGGCAATAACGGGTGCCTGCTTCCCGCCTCGCGATCGTACGGGCTCAAGATAGTTCCGGTACTCGTAATGCAGATTGGTCTTACTCGATTCCGCGATTCCGTCCAAGAATCGCGGGTGCGCTCCAGACTTGTCAAGCGTCATAGGGGATGCATGTATATGACTGGCGATCGCTTGCTTGTACCAGACTGTGTTTGTCACCTGAAGCACGATAGAAGATGGGACACAAAGATAGGGCTGGACACAATCGGGAATGCTACCTTCTTGCTGCATCTGTCAGATTCTACCGCAAGTAAGATAGTCCAGTCTTCTCATCAATGACCTCAAACATTGCGTTGCCGCCCATCCATCCAGCCTTTGGGTGACCAGCAACGCCTCTGGTGTACTCAGCCTCCTCGTGAGTGATCTTCGCGGTCTCGCCTCCACGCCCAGCGGCGGCAGCATCAGCCAGGAGCTGCACATGGCAGCACTTGTCTAGCATGTAGAACCAATTGATAGCTTCTTCGATAGTTTGGCCCACTGTCAGGAGACCGTGATTGCGGAGGAGGGCAGCCTTCTTGTTGCCCAGCGCTCGAGCGATGTCGAGGCCTTCGTCCTCGTCAAGGACGACGCCTTTGCCTTCGAAGACGACGTGATCCTGCTCCTCGTCACTACAGAGCCCGCTGCTGCGGGGAGAGACTTTGGCTCACCTCATAGAAGAAGCATGACTCAAGCGAGATGGTTTCGAGCGGCTTTCCGAGGGCACAAAATGCCCGACCATACACACTGTGAGTGTGCGCCGCGCACAGCACGTCTGGCCTTGCCTCATGGATAGCACCATGAATCAAGAATGCTGCCCTGTTCAAGACCTTTACTCGGCCATGATCAAGTATATTGCCCTTATGGTCGACTCGAAGGAGATCGCTCTTGTTGATGAGATTGAAGTCGACGCCGAGAGGGTTCACCCAGAAAGTGTCTGGCTCGACTGGATCCCGCACGGTGATATGGCCAGCCAGGCCTTCATTCAAGCCGTAGTGGCCGAAAATTCTGTAGGCTCCTGCGAGTCGGCCTCTAATGTACTCGCGCTCTTCGTGCTTGTTCTTGAAGCTGAGCTGAGGCGTGTCGACAAACCCAATCTCCTGACCTTCTTTTTGTTCGAACTTGATCTTGAGGCCATCCTTTGGGATGGTGTCCGGTGCCGGAATGTCAAAGGTGGAGATGGGAGCCATTGTGAAGTTGTTGTGGTGATTTGGGAACGAACTTGTGAGGGCCGCGATGAACAATCCGAGCAGGTGGTGTAGGCTGGTTGATAACCATGAGGCTGACAGTAAGACGTGAAGTCAATGGGGACGGGCGTGGTACAAGCCGGGGGACTTCCATCCATTGAATACCGGGTTAAACCTTGGAACTAGCATCAAGCTGACGCTCAACGGCCTCTCTCCCCTTCCTCATCAAGCTCTACCTGTCGGGGTTGCAGCAGTTGTTCACGGTGGGCAGAGCTCTTGCACAGTCAGCAGGATGATACCCCGCACACCGCATGTGAGCTGCTTGTGAGATCCTTCACTTCTCACTTCTGAAATGTCGGGAGGACAGTTCAGAGTAGCGAAAGACTGTTATCGATGAGCTGGCAATGTGAGGTCATTCCCTGTTGTCTCTGCGGCAGACGCCTTCGCGTAAACGATCAGTGACGTTCAGCTTCTATGCCCCAACCTTCAGATATCTGCTGGAGGGGTTTTCTCACACCAAAGGCATCTTGATGGCTCGGACAAGGAGTCCTGGTGGCCTGGGATAGAGTGCTGCATTCTTTAATAAGGTCGCGCCCAACTTGTGTCCAGCCACAGATGCCCATAAAGATCCACCTTCTGCACGGCTCACCTTTTCAGCAGCACAGCAGCGTCTGAGCATCAGTGGCGTCGACAGATCTAGCGGTGGCGAGTCCTGTATGCAGGGTCTTCGCAAGCTAAAGCAATGTGAGGTCGACACCTGACAGGTAAGGCACAGATGGCGACTTCAAACTCTCCAACTTGCGAAAACTTCTGGCTGCGCAATGTGGCTGATGCGAAGACTTCAAGACAATGGCCTCAGAAGAGTCGGACTGGTTCCAAAAGGCCCTGAAGTTGTCTCCCAGGCTACGTCATCAACGCTCAGATAGCGGCAGTTCGGGGAGAAGACGCTCGTGGCTGCGATCTATACCGGAATCGTTACACAAGGGATCCCAGCTGCCCAACCCGGCCATGGCATCGAAGGCATTCCTTATCACAGGAGCTGGACGAGGCATCGGACGGGGTCTCAGCCGTCTACTTCTGGAGAAAGGACACCGTGTAGTCTTAGTGGATTACAACCAGAGAGAACTTCACCACACTGCCGACAAGCTTGGCCAAACCTTCAAAGACGGACAAGATTTCGCAGCGATAGAATGTGACCTTCGAGATCCGCACCATATTAGAGGCGTGGCTGAGGCAGCACGTTCGTTTTTTGCAGGCAATCTGGATTGTCTCATCAACAATGCGGCCAATACATCTGGAGTCGGTGGCTCGCATCTCTCCGAGCTGTCGCTAGAAGATTGGAACAACTCGATTGAGACGAATCTGACAGCGCCGATGCTAATGAGTCAAGCGTGTCTCTCAATGCTGCAGAGTCAAGGCTCGAGATCGGCTGGTGGGTCGATTATCAACATGTCGAGCACTCGTGCGAGGATGAGTGAGCCGAATAACGAGCCATATTCCGCGACGAAGGCGGGACTCCTCGGTCTGACGCAGTCTATGGCAGTCAGTTTAGGAGAACTTGGTATAAGGGTCAATGCCATACTGCCAGGATGGATCAACGTGTCGAACGAGTGCAAAGAAGCAGATGACGAAGGCCAGTCGTGGGAGGAAGGGTTGAATAAGAACGATCATGAGTGGCATCTCACTGGTAGAGTTGGGAAGGTCGAAGATGTCCTGCGGGCTGTAGAGTATCTCGTCGATAGCGAGTTCGCGACCGGGGAAGAAATGGTTGTGGATGGAGGTGTCACCCGCAAGATGGTCTACCCAGAAGGTTGATATTATGCCTCTGCAACCTGTTCAGGCTTTGGATCTAGTGGCGCGCGGACGAGCCAGGTCGTCATATGGCATTCCTTCACACACACAGTGTTTGTGTAGACATGATGTGAGCTGCATTTAGGTCTCGCGACCGTATGTATAACGCAAACCGAGAGCTGCATGTGTGTCATATCTCGTGCGATGGACCAGGGTTCGTGGCAAGTCGAATCGAGTCGCGGAAGATCGTGAGGCTTACGTTTAACCTTTTGCGGTATTCGGTGAAGTCCATACGGCGCCGACGCGTGTCCGAACGCCTCCCCAGCAACGACAACCGCTTTTCCCAGCAGGTCGCATTCCATTATGTGCTTCTTCCTGATGATTCGACCCCTTGTAGTCTCCCGTTTTTGTCACACTTTCTTGCGGAGCTGGCTTCCTGGCTGCGTTCGACATCGCTCGTCCCGGCAATATATTCTGTACGCTGCACTGTGGGATCAAGGTTCATCCGACAAGACACGCGAGATGAGGCGCAAACGCGATTCCGAGGGCAATGACAGATCGACAAAGGCGCGAGTCGTTAGCGGGTGGCAGAGTTACACACGCGATACTCGCACTATGCTCAGCCAGACTGAGGGGACACCCTGCGTCCTTGCATATCTCTTCAAAGCCGTTAATGCTGGTTGCGGAAGTTCTATCACGGCAGACCGCAAGCCAGGCTCTCGTTCTGTGAGTGTTTAACTCACACCACACTGATGTCGGCATAATGCACAGCATCGCGCTTTGCCATGGCTCAGAGCCCAAGGAAGCGCTCGGGAAGCTGGCAGCGAACACGAAGAGAGATAAGAACGGCAGAGGAACGATCCTTCCATAAGCGATACTGCGACATTGTCCATACGATCGAACGCAGTCTGTGATCCAACGAAAGGAAGGCTGCGAAAGAGGAAGGTCGTCGGCCAGCTATATGAAACTACTGTACCCCGTGTTCCTTCGTTGGCAGACACGCAGCTCACGGACCAGGGTAATGGTTCACGGCGAGACGGCTCGCTGGAGGCGCGTGGCAGCATACGGCAGGTCGTTTGTCTGCATCGGATGCTGGTGGAAGTGTCCGATGGCGTCGGCGGCGTACGCGCGCTCATGGCACCAATATCCCAAACTCGACCTCAGGTGTTTGCCCATCGCATCGCGCAAACGAAGTCGATGCGGGCGCTCAACCGACTTCATGTCGATAACTGACGCGTTGTCGCCGGGGCTCTTGCGAAGCCTGGCCTAGAGCGAGACAAGCTGCCGCGGCGGCTGTTCAAGCAACGACACATAGCGCGATAGTGGCATGTGCGGACACCGCAGAGTGCTTCAGCATGCAGTCGCTGTTGCTTGGCCGCGGCATCTTCGGCATGAACGACGTTGCATCGGTGCACCCTTCTACCGTGGTCTTGTTGCATCCAAGTACCACCTCCCTCTTGGCGTCTTGGGGTTACAACACAGCACTATCAGCGAGCTGACCAATCACACAGCAGCCAGTCGCGTCCGAGCTGAAGAGGCGAAATCGACGAATCGTATCTTGCAGCTTCGGCCGCGCGAGCAAGAGGGTCGTGCTGCCATCGAAGTTGTCGCATGCGGATGCTTGTAGAACCATCGAAGAGATAGACGCGAGCCTTACCATAGGCGGAGCCGCCGGGCCTGCCTGCGCACGGATCTACTAGCATCGACGCGGTCCAGCAGAGCGCAGTTCGCCGCCGCCGCCGCCGCCATGCTTCGATCATCACAACACCAGCCAACCATTCTCCACTTGCCGCTCTGGTGGGAGGCACGAGGTATGTCAATAAAGTAACTGCAGGGCCCCCTCGTGCGCAATGCCTTGTCGGTTTCACCTCGTTCACTTTCTCTTGTGTCGACCTCACTCCATCGCTACAACAGAATGGCGCAAAATCACGAGGACGCAGCGGCTGAGCTGCATGCGACCTTGCAACAGCGCAACGGATCGATTGGCAACAGGCGGAGTGTCGATATGGCGGGCGCTAAGCTGCCAATTCACGAGAAGGGCCCTGAGGTTGCCGATGCTGAGTTCGGCACGACCGAGGATGGCATGGAGCCCAATGCCCACGAAAAAAAGACTCTTCGACGAGTGGGAGATGCCTTTCCAAAGTCGGCATATCTGATCGCAATGGTGGAGCTGTGCGAGCGCTTTACCTGTGCGTGAGATCTTTGCAATGCAGGCACTTTTCATCGCCGCTAATGGGCCGCAGACTATGGTTGCCAAGGTCTCTTCCAGAACTACATCAACAACACCCCCGATGGAAGCGACGGTCAGCGTGGTCTCGGTCTTGGTCATGCTGGTGCCACCGGCCTGAACACCTTTTTCCAGTTCTTCTGCTACATCACACCTATCCTCGGCGCCATCATCTCTGATCAATACCTCGGAAAGTACAAGACGATCCTCATCTTCGCTGCTGTGTACTGGGTCGGCCTCTTGATCCTCTGGACCACCTCTCTCCCAGTCAGCATTGAGAATGGCGCAGCACTCGGCGGATACATTGCCGCAATCGTCATTATCGGATTTGGAACTGGAGGTGAGTACATCTTGGGATACATACTGTCAGCGACGAATATAGTGGCGTCTACAGAGACCCGCGTCGGCTCAAAAGCGCGCTCAGCAGCCCTCTTGTGGAGCACCACAGTGCACCGCAAGTCAAAGACATGCTGGCTCATTATGACAGGCTAGCTCTGTCTCCATTTGAACATTGTATACTGACGAACCTCGAAAGGTATCAAGTCGAATATCGCGCCCTTAATTGCCGACCAATACACCCGCCGTAAGATGGCCATCACGACCCTCCCCAAGACCGGCGAGCGCGTTATCATCGACCCAGCAATCACCTACCAGCGAATCTACATGATGTTCTACGCCTGCATCAACATCGGCTGCCTGTCCCTCCTCGCTACGCCATTCATGGAGGAGTACAAAGGCTTCTGGACCGCCTACCTCATGTGCTTCCTGATGTTCAACGTTGGAGTCGGCGTCCTGATCTTTTGCCGTGGCAAATACATCGTTCGTCCACCACAAGGCTCCATCATCACCGACTCCTTCAAAGCTATCGGCATGATGATCGCCAACCGCAACACAGACGCCGCCAAACCCTCCTGGCGCGCCGCAAACGGCAAGACTAAGCCTGTGCCCTGGAACGACCACTTCGTTGATGAACTCAAACGTGCCCTCCGCGCTTGCAAGGTCTTCACCTTCTACCCCGTCTTCTGGGTCTGCTACGGCCAATTCTCCTCCAACTTCGTCTCGCAAGCCGCGCAAATGACTGGTCACGGTAAGTCAATAATCGTCGTCATCAAATGCATTTCGAATCTTCAGCTAACATTCTCCCAGGCATGCCCAACGACCTGATGCAAAATTTCGACCCCATCTCCATCATCGTCTTCATCCCGATTCTCGACAAATTCGTCTACCCGGCTCTTCGCAAGGCCAAGATCGAGCTCAAGCCCATCGCCCGTATCACCATCGGTTTCGTCCTCGCAGCGCTCTGCATCGCGTACGCCGCCATCGTTCAGCACATCATCTACCGCTCCGGACCGTGCTACGGTGCACCACTCAACTGCCCGGCGGCCGAAGCTACGGACCCCGTGACACCAAACAGCGTCCACATTGCCGTGCAGACGCCTGCGTATGTGTTTATCGGCTTGTCAGAGATTTTCATCTCCGTCACTGGTCTGGAATACGCATACACCAAGGCACCTCCGAGCATGAAATCTTTCGTGCAATCGCTCTACCTCTTCACCTCAGCCATCGGTTCCGCTCTATCGGAAGCACTCGTTCCAGCGACTGGCGATCCAGCGATCATGTGGATGTACACTGGAGTCTCCATCGTCGCATTCCTCACAGCCATCATCTTCTGGTTCACGTTCCACCACTACGACGCCCAGGAACAGGAGATGAACGAGCTCGACGCTAGTGATTTCAACGATAGTAAGCTCCCTAGCGAGGCTGGTAGCATGCATGACGGACAGCACGGGCAGGAGGCTCAGAGGGCCGAGGAGAAGATCTAGGCATCGGTCGATACTAGATTATGGGACACGTTGGATGTGAATATGATTCGTTCGTCCAAAGGCTTGCTGCCTGTGAAATTCTCTCATCCTCATCTGTGATTGATTGTCTTGTGTGTCCGTCACCGCAGGGACACCATGCTCACGTCTCATCATCCTTGAGGACCTCGCGTTGTATCACAGCCTCAATGCGATCCGTCATATCTGTCCCTGTCCCAGACGCATCCTTTGCATCACTCTGCTCCTCCTGCGCGCTCATCTGCGCCCCCAAGTCTTTCAGAAACTCATCGGCCTTCCTCTTCGCACTCTTCCTCCTAATCTCCTCTCTCCTCTTCTCAATCTCCGCCCTCCGCACATTTATCTTCCCATCCCTCTCTTGCCTCCTCATCTCCGTCTCTGCCCGCTCCTGCTCCAAATTCTCCATCTGCCGCTTCCGCTCCTCGGCATTGCCACTGAACTGGAAGAAGCCAGTGCCTTTCGTCCTAATCTCCTTATTGCTATCGAAGTGCTCCTCGGGTGGTGGAGTGAGGGACTTGTCCCTCTTCTTTGCAAGCTTCGACATGGCGTCCCATGTTTGTGTGTTGGGGTTGAAAGCTTCGTGCTGGATTGTGTCGCCGTAGATTACGTTCGAAGGTGCTGAGGGACGTGCTGCGTCGGCGTCTTGAGCGCCTTCATTTCTTCTTCGTGATGTCTCGGCGCGCGTAGCATCGAGTTTTGTTCCTTTTCGCGTTCGACCAAATTCGTCCAGATACTCAACTTCGTCGCCAGCGCCGTCGTCACTATCCAGATCATCATCATCAGATTCCTCTTCCCTCTCTTCCACTCTGGCCTCAGCCCATTTCGCATCAAAGTCGACAGCATACTTCCCGTCCTCATCCTGTACATCTCCCCTCTTCATGGCAGCATACAGCCTCGCCTTTGCCTCCATCTTGCGCTTGCTCCTCTCCCAGGCGTTGGCATCGAGCGGGTCGCTCTGGGTGCTGTGCTTCTGCTGGAAAGTACCTGCATGATCGGCTTCAAGATCGCGTTTCGCTCGCTTGGCGCTGTTCTTGTTGTGTGTTGCAAAGATGTCCTCTTTCCTGGGACGTGACCGTGCCGGTGCAGACTTCGCGTTTGAGGTGGAAGAGGCGTTAATGAGAGAGCTGAGGTGCGAGGTGAAGGATAGTGTGGACGATGACGAGATCTCGCGTCCGTTTGACAGGTTGCGGTGTTTGCGGTCGAGGTTGGTGAGGTGGGCGTCTTTGTGGGAGGCCATGTTGTGGGTGTAAGAAAGTTGGTGGTGGTGGTCGATGAACGGTGATCCGACATCGCAGTGTCCACGGCAAGGGTCTCTGGGTGGGCTGTCGGATGCCCCTCTTCAAGGACAGCTTTTTGTGAATCACGACAGCTACCTCCTCCACACAACACGTCCAATATGTCGGCCAAACAAGTCTACATCGCAGTCATCGGCCTGGGAGGCGTCGGGAAAGCGTTCCTGAGCCAACTGTCCTTCCTCCAGCAGCGTCTCGCCAAGCAGAACCCGCCTATCGATCTCCGCCTGGTGCTCGCACGACGAAGCACGAAACAGCTCTTCAGCAGCAACTTCGAGCCATTGAACCTTCAGACTGTTGCACAGGACCTCGACAAGAATGGATCACCGCCACCCCCTTTTAATGAAACATTCGGCCAACTCGCACGAGCACCAGGAAAGGTTGTCCTCGTAGACAACACTTCAGATCAAGGCCTCGCATCCCTGTACCCAATGGTACTGCAGCGTGGCATCAGCATCGTCACTCCCAATAAAAAGGCATTCTCCGACAAGTATGAGCTCTGGCAGTCCATCTTCGCGTCCGCAGCCAATGGGACCGGCTCCCCCGGCAATGGCTACATCTTCCACGAGTCCACAGTGGGCGCTGGCCTACCTGTCATCTCCTCCCTGAAAGAGCTTGTTGAGACTGGCGATGAGGTCACGAAGATCGAGGGTGTCTTCTCAGGCACAATGTCATTCCTCTTCAACTCGTTCCAGCCTGTTGGTGGAGGCGGCGGCAAGTTTGCAGCAGAGGTGAAGAAGGCGAAAGAGCTGGGCTACACTGAGCCCGATGCGAGAGATGACCTGAACGGTCTTGATGTAGCACGGAAGCTCACCATCCTGGCACGAATCGCAGGTTTGCCGGTCGAGTCGCCCACTTCTTTCCCAGTCCAGAGTCTGATTCCAAAGGACCTCGAGTCGGCGCAGTCGGGTGATGAGTTCTTGGAGAAGCTGCCTCAATTTGACAGCGAGATGGAGAAGATCAAAGATGAGGCAAGCAAGGAGGGCAAAGTAGTGCGATTCGTGGGAAGCATTGACGTGCCTTCAAAGCAGGTCAAGGTCGGTCTTGAAAAGTTCGACGTCAGCCATCCAATCGCAGCATTGAAGGGCAGTGACAACATTATCAGCTTCTACACCAAGCGATACGGCAGCAATCCACTGATCATCCAAGGTGCTGGAGCTGGGGGCGATGTAACAGCAATGGGCGTCACTGGTGACCTATTGAAGGTCGTGCGCATGCTGCAATAAGCAGTGCATATCGGCAGGAAGGTTTAGTTCTAGGTCATATACCCAACAAAAGCGATCTACAATTCACGGCCATCAGCAGAGCGGTACCTCCTAATTCTGCATCCTCACGTAGGCGCCTGACCGCGCCTACAAAAGGTTCACGACAGCGCTTCAGGAATGCAAGACATACATTACTGTCCTAGGGCACAATCAACATAGCTTAAAGACTCACAGACCGCCCACCAATCTAGTCCAACCACACATACCCACGTCATGCCTTACCAATCATACCCTGGCAAAGCATTCCTTACCGCGCCCTCCCCACTATTCGTACCAACACATCCAGCGCCTCACCTGCAGCTCCTCGCTATCTTCAACTCGGGATGCCCACCTGTGCACCTTTATGAGCTCTGGAACCTGTGTACCGACAGTGGGTGCCGCTTTACAGGCTCATCATCTATCCTGAGAGCTTCTGTGATGTAGCAGAAGGTCGACCTGCTGGATTGTGGTATGATCAGGGGAGAAGTGTTTTAAGATCGTGAAGGCTGGAAGGTCTGGAGTGTATGCGGCAGGGAGGGGGTGGGAACAGGAGGCGATGATGAGTGGGGTGCTAGGGGATAGGTGCAGATAGATCAATGTGAAGCATGAAGAAGGTTGAAAGGACACCAGAAAGGGACATTGTCCATAGCTGATGCGAAGGACCGACCCAGCTGACGACGGACGACTGTCATCGTACGCCGTCGATGGCTCCGATGCCTCACCACGGCTTACGCAGTTCTAGTCAACCATGACCAGCCGCCTTTGGACAGGGTAGAGGAGTGGGCTCTTGATGCTTCTACGCTCCTCGGATCTTCAGCCATTCTCCTGGGATAACTGGAACAGTCATCAAAATTGAGACTGTTGCCTGCTGTCCGAAATTACCTACACATTCAAAGTTGGCATCGACTGATTTGAGATCACATCTGTCGGTCGTTGTTCCATCCATGGCGAGATTTCAGGTCGGGCAAAGGCCAATGGACTGGGCCAAGAGGTAGTGAAAGTAGCCTTGAGCGAATTCTTGTATACTGCGATGAGCCGAAATTTGCTCGCTGTGGACTTTATAATATGTGAAAGTTTCGTGCAGCATGGTATAGGAGCAGTGCAGCCGTGTAGCGCAGTCGAGTCCTACTCTCACAAGACCATGTGATCCAGAGCCTTTGGTCTCTCCTGCCTACAAGGAGATTCATTTAGACATATGTCAATTTCCAGGACTATCTCTCCAACACTTATCAAACTCCTTCCAACTTCTTTCCCAAACTTCCGGGCCATATGGGAACGCCGAACGGCACGGCCGGCACGCCTCGGACCTGGTGTTTGCCGTTAGACGCCGTCAACAGAGAACCAATTATCAAGCATGTGGTTGTATCACCTGTGCTGTTCTTCAAATTATCATGAATATATCAAACGAAGCAGGAAGAGCAAATTCAAGACGATGTGTGGATTCTTCGCAGTATAACGACACAATGAAGCTGTCTAATCTCTCTAAGCCGAGTAGGTCCCTGATTCCCCATCTTTGGTGTGCCTCCACGTAGATGGTCCTGTCTTCTAGATTTGGTGCATACCGGTATGTGTTCCATCCGCCTTCGTACATACTTCATTCTATGAAGCCCTATTGGGGGTTGCCCCAATAAAGCCATTGCTAGCCTACTGCGACTCACAATGCATCGTCTCCCGTGCTTGAGATGCAGTTCGCCATGCTGGCACGGGTTGGCTTCGCCATCCTTTCTACGATGGCTGTGCTGGCATATGCCACATCGTGTATCATCCCAGTGTGCTTTGCTGGTATCGTCGTGACGTCCGTACTGCCGCGGAGGCGGTGTGCATTACTCCTCATTGGGCCTCATCGAGGTCGGCGGATATTGTGACTTGGTCAACGGACTGACTGTCATTGATTTGATCTCCGTTCGTGGTTGTCGTCTCATCCTGGTGTAAACGTGGCGGCTTTCCATCGGAGCTGAGCCCACTCATATAGACTCGACCTGGAGCGGAAGTTGGTACGCTTCCAATCCGTTGCTGACGCCAGATCCATCCAGGCGGGTATCGCAGAGTAGTTTCGCTGCGAGTTTGCGTAGCTGCGAAACGACTGTCCGGACCGGTACCATTTGAAAGCGATCCGGATACCACACAGGATGCCGATCACCAGGCAAAGCTGAAACAGGATCCAGAGATACGACGATTCCGAAACAACGTCTGCTTGGGAAATCGTGTTCGAGTATCGCAGAACCTGATGATCCTTGTCGAGTGCCACCACGCGATATCGAGCAGATTGCTTCTCTGCCGAGGGCAGATTAGGCAAATCGAACAGGCCCTCAAAGCCGACCTTGGAAATGACATCGATGCTTTCGAAGCTCTCTTCACTGACTTTCACCGGAGGCTCATCAACTCGTCGCGGGTCTTCGCTCTTCACAACGCGGTCTTCGAAAGACACTTCCAGCGACCAGAAAGCCACTTCTGTAGCGCCATTCCAGCTTACATAAAGTGCATCATCATCAATCACAAGCTGAGGCGGAGCAATTGGGGTACCATGCCAGTTCAATGCTTTCGTCGTGCGGTAAGACTTGATGCGTTCAAACCGGTAGAACCACGATGCGCCCAAATGCGTCTCGCATATCAAGTCTCCTTCGGCCGTGTACTCCGAGAAAGCCGCTGCTGAACCCCAGCCTACAAAAACCTGTTGATCGCTGTCTGGCAGAGTCTGAACGGAGCCTTGGGAAGAGGCAAGGATCCCCTGCAGTGATGACAATTCATGCACCAGCTTCGCGGTCTTATTGGGGATGTCCAGCTGCAAGAAGAGTACGCGCGAGTGCGAGGCGTCCTTGTGCAGAGGTCCAGCCTTCTGATTGTCGAAGAGAGTGATGATGCCGGCTTCCTCTGAGTACCAACGGGCATCGTGTTGCCATTTGAAGTCTGTAGCTTTGCCATTCGAAAGATCCTGGAATTGATTGTCGCGTCCGCCGAGAATCCACAGCGTCTCGCCAACGGGACTCACACAGACAATGTGGTGGAAGTGTCGCGAAGAAATGAGGTAGTTGCCCCGGGAATCTTTATCGACGCTGTTCAGATGGTAGAAGTCGAATGGGATACTCTCCCAGTAGCCTCCAAAGGGGTTGGTCATATATGTCTCCACGGGATCAAAATGATCGGAAGCTCGCCACTGGAACAACAGTTCACCCGTTTCGATGTCGATCTCTTGGAAAAGGTTGTCCACGATCCAGCCGTCGGCGGCACGTCCATGCCCCATGCCTCGTAGATCCGCCTTGGTAGCGGTGTAGACAGTCAACAATCCGGTGCCCTGCGGCGTGATCTTGAACTCGTGCAGATCGCCGAACAAGTCATCGCCAACAGCAGTGATCATCCGAACAACTTGATACGTCGAATCAAGCATGAAGTAAAGTCCCTTCCCCGAAGTCGCTGCCTTGTCGCCCGACCACAAAGTCAGGTAATCTTCGCCTTTGTACTGCTGTACCTTCAGGTTCGATGTTGCCCCAAAATCGTCTGACATCCAGATCAGGTCACCTCTGCTGTCCAGAATCATGGGTCCCGGGCGGGCGACGGAGGGTCCGTTGGGTGTGAGGAGGATGTGGCCTTGATCGCACTTGTCGTGCCATCGTATCTGCTTTGCCTGAGGTCCGGAAAGATTAAAAGAACTGTATTGTTGAGTCGGATATAGTCCGTAGACGCCCCAATCGAAGAAGGTCGGGTCGAGGCTCGGAATGATGAATGCTACGATGGGTAGAAGGCATTGGTGGAAGAAAAGTAGTGGAGCTACCACGGCAGCTGCTGTCAGGGTCCATCGCAAGGACGTCCGTAGGTACTGTAAGCCACTGGCCCAGGGCATGGTTCGATCAATGTGAACTGAGGATCTCAACAGCCTCCGCTATCCATGACAACAGCATCGAAGAAGAAGAAGAAGAAGAAGAAGAAGAAGATGATGATGATGAAGAAGAAGAAGAAGATACCGAGGGCAAGAGGCATCGTAGACGGCCAGGCAGGACGTCGAAGAGCAGTGTGCAAGAACCAACGTAGGCCCATGCGAGATGCCGGGAAGGGCGCTCTTGGCAGAGGTTTCCAAGCCGTCGCAAGGCTGGGCGAGGAAGGATGTGCTGCCGGGTTTGCGATATCAACGGCACGGCTTATTGAAGCAGGCGCCGCGCACGGTGAGTCGGCAGTCGGCAGTCGCCAGCATGAATAAATCTCAGAGAGGCCACCGACCGTCTACGCGCTGCAGTTCAGACAACCATTGCGCGTGCGCGTCCGCGTTCGCGTCCGTGGGACATGCATGGCTTATTCGAGAACGTTGCCGCCAGCATGCCCACCCGCCGCGCGTGGATTCAGTGCCGGGCGTCGAGATCCGAGGCTGTTTCATGCCACCAGGCTAAAGCTCGCAGGTTTATGATTGCGAAATTGCTTCTGACAGCGGGCGTCTGAGCACCGACAACAAGTGCTTGCCAATGGCCAGTGGTCACGGCCAAGACCACGACCCTGGAAGACGTGACTTTCCGACGCATCCCGGGCCCACAGATGTGCAGGTGGTCAGTGCAGCACGCAAACTGCAATCGTCCCAGGGCATGGCATGGCATGGCATGGTATGGCATGCAGGCACCGAGCATACTGGTCAATACGCGCGATGACTGCTTGTAAAGCATTCGCATTCAATGTACTGTACTTTGTCCCATTGTTCAGCACGCACCGTGCATGCAATGTAGTGATGACGACGTCGTGTCCATGGTGGTCCCGCCAGGAGGGTGAGAGGATGAGAGGGTGAGAGGGTGAGGGGACCGAGTTGCGAAGTGGCGGCAAGCACGGCATGACCCGCAGCGCTGCTCTCCCGCATGATTGTTCGCAGCTGTGGTGCATTGAAGTGTAGTGGAGTGGAGTGGTGGAAGGAGGAGCCGTGAGAGGTCGGCCAAGAGCCTGACAACGAGGAGGAGCCTTGGCGCCATTCTTGCGGCGCACATGCAGTCCTTCCGCATCTCCTCCAATACCATCATCTCAGCACCCCGACGGCGGAGCGACGGACACGGCTCCGTCGAAGAGGCGGCTGTCATTTACAGTTGAAACCCTGACCCTGACCCTCACCCTGACCCTTATCACCCTCACCCTCAGCCTCATTCTCACCATCAATCTCACCCTCACGTGGGACGTCGTCCGACAACGGGTTGCGTCGCACCGTTGCGCAGGCATGTGTTTTGTTATCCCTTCGTCTTGCTTACCACACTTCACACGGCAGAACCGGTGGCCTCGATGCTGATTCACTACCGTCTGTTGTGAACGCAGCGTGAGCAGGAACGACAGTGATGTCCGTCCAAGACTGACAGCGAATGCGCGGCCGCTGCTGCTCAAGAGATCATCCCGCCTGAATTCCTCGATCGGCCAGATCCCGCTGAGCTCTGCCAGGAAGCTGGTGCCAAGAATCGTCCAAAACACGACTGTACGCAGACGACTTGTGTTTGTGGTGGGCAGCGTCGAGGCAACGGGCGATGTGAGGTTCAAATAAGATATTGTCGAGCCTTGTCTGTGGGAATGTGGAAGCCTAGATGGCTGAGCTGCAATGTACGCGAGCTGCGAGTGCGCAGTTCCGCCGCCAATCCCAGCGGCGTGGAATTGCAATTTGCGGCGATTGGCCGCCTTTACAACTTTCTATCTCGAACACGGAACAGCTGTCCCACGACCTGCAACGACACCAAACGCAATGGAGAAATGCCCTTCCACCGCATCATGTAATGAGGGGTTCGCGTGTTAAAGGACGATGCACGCGTCGATTTTGGAAAAGCGCCATCAAGAGACGCGGCAGTCCGACTGAGTCGGATTCACGCTTAGCTCAAAAGACCCCATGCAGGCATTACGCATAATCAGTCGTTCCAAGAACTGGAATCGACACACCCCAAGCCATAGAGGCGCGCGCTAGAGCGCTTGTCAACACAACTTAAGCAGGCACAAGAGCTTACACCCTGCATCTTGATCGAAGTGATCATCAAGAGGTGCGATAGAACGACCAAGATTCACCATCAAACAAGGGCACCACGTTGAAGCCGAGCGACACTGTCACACACACCGTGGTAGCGGCAGTGTCCATGAAAATGCTCGTTCCACTGACGGGAACGAGCCCGTGATTGATCCCAATGATGTCCGCGATATCAAGCTCACCAGCTTGATTCACAGCCCAATTGCTGCCACAGTCAGTACCTGTACAATACATCAGCTGCTGCACCATCAAACACAAACCTCGAAATTGATGGACAAGCACCAAGCCATTGGCCCTTGGACGAGCCCGGCATCATGGGTGCAGTCGCCAGACTGATCATAGGCTGATTGGTATTAATGCTCCCCATCAGCTTCCCAGAAATCGTCTTGTCACACACTCCTCAACTCATCACACATGCATCGATCGGCTACCATCCAGATCAGCGCTTCCCGCCCATATCAGCACCAGAATAGAGTCAGATAAGACGGACCTGCGCTCCAACCATCTCCTCCGTGTTCAATCTCATCTGACTCCTGAGGTACAGTCTCGTAAGAGCACTTAAAACTCTCATGATAATTGATTCTGGATGACTCCACCGCCAGTTCCCCCTTCAATTGTACTCCGTGTCTGGACAGCCTCGATCAGCTGGTTGAGGACTGCGTGGCAAGGGCTGAACACCGAAAAAGTGATGATGATGCCGATGTTGGGACGGAAGAGCCCATCGTCGCTGTAGCGCGCAGCTCTTATGAAAGGCTTCCGTAAGAAGAGCGAGAAGTGAGGGTCGCCGTGTTGGGGTTTGCCGGAATGGAGGCCGGTCGTGGAGGGGATAGATGGTTGAGGTTGTAGTCTGGGGAGGGGGTCGAGGAGTGGGGATTGGATTTGAGGGCGATTATGGATCGTTGGTGTGATGTTCTTTGCTGAGATCTGCCTCGGTTCACTCTTTGTCAATACTTGTGATCGAAGTTGCGGAGGTTTGGTCGTCCGTTGGAAGGTGAGGTGTTAGTATGGCGATGTCGTGCTCCGTATGTCGTGTGCTGCCATGCCGAAGGTAGAGATGTATTCCCCTGGCTTACGAGGGTCACCATCAGGTGCAAAGTAAAGCCACCACGTTGGATAAGAGCGTTGAGGTTGGAAGGGAATTAGTACAATATTGAGGATATCGTTACGTATATACAATCACTCGGGCCTTGCGCAGAAGAAAGCCTCTGGTTCGCCGGAGTGCTTTGCGCAGATCATGTTGAACTGTTCTTGATTCGAGGAAGAAGCGTAAGAGTCTCCTCCGATTGCACTCTGTTCCATCTGGTAGCGTGCCCGAGTGTCTAGGTCATCACATACTTCGGCCCTTCACCACCTTGCGGTGTCTGCCAGTTGATGTCCTGGTCCGGCACCTTGATATCACAGGTCTTGCAGTGGACACAGTTCTGGGCGTTGATCTGGAATCTCACGCCAAGCTCTTTGGTCTCGTCCTCGACATACTCGTACACACCAGCAGGGCAGAATCGGTTCTCGACCCCTTTGTACACGGGCCATTCCTTTTGGGCATGAGCGTCCCAGTCTTTCACTTGAAGATGGCATGGCTGATCTTCTTCGTGGTTGGTGCCAGTACGTGATACGGAGGTCAGAATGTCGAACGTGATCTCATTGTCTGGCTTAGGATATTCAATCTTCTGGTGCTTATCCGCTGGCTCGGTGGAGGCGTGGTCCGTCTTTGGGTGCTTCAAGGTCCATGGTGTTTTGCCACGAAAGATGTATGCTTCGAGACCTGAGTACAAGATACCACCATACAGACCTAACGGACTGTGGAAGCTAGGCCGCATGTTTCGTACTTGCTTCAGCTCGGTCCAGATCGAGCTCTTCCGTAGCTTGTCCTCGTAGTCGAATAAGAACACGGCACCCTCCGTATCTTTACTGTTAGCCAACGCGTCAAATGTCGCTTCTGCTGCGAGCATTCCAGAGCGCATAGCCGTATGCGTGCCCTTGATCTTGGGCACATTCAGGAAGCCAGCAGTATCGCCAATCAGAGCGCCACCAGGGAACGCACATTTCGGTATGCTTTGGAAGCCGCCTTCGTTCAGCGTTCGTGCACCGTAAGATATACACTTGCCGCCTTCCAGATACTTTCGGTAGAATGGATGCTGCTTCATCTTTTGAAACTCGCCGTATGGCGCCAGCCACGGGTTGGCATAATCAAGGCCAACAACCAGACCTATCGAGACCATGTTGTCGCCAAAGTGGTACATCCAGCCGCCTCCATATACACTCTTTGGCAATGGATATCCCATGGAGTGTGCAACAAGACCCTTCTCGAACTTCTCGGGATCAATCTCCCAGACTTCCTTGATTCCCAGACCGTATGTTTGCGGCTGGCTGTCTTTGCGCAGATCATACTTCTTTATGATCTTCTTGGTCAAGCTGCCGTGACATCCTTCAGCAAGGAGGGTAGTTCTCGCGTGGAACTCCATGCCGCGCTCAAAGGAGTCCTTTGGGGTCCCATCACGAGCAATGCCAAGATCATTTGTGGCAACACCCTTGACCGCACCTTCCTTGGTGAACAGCACTTCTGAAGCTGCAAAACCTGGGTATATCTCCACACCAACCTCCTCTGCTCTTTCGCCAAGCCATTTGCTGAGCTCGTTCAAGCTCACAATGACGTTGCCATGATTGTTCATCTGCGGCGGCTTCGGCATCGGGATCGAGCTGGTCTTGGTCAGGAATCGCATGCGGTCTGTGGTAGCTGGCGTGTAGTTCTCGAAGCGATTGGGATTGTCCTCTGACCTCCAATCGGGAAGGAGTTCATCGAGAGCAGACGGTTCCAAGACATTGCCAGATACTATGTGGTCTCCTATCTCGCCAGCCTTCTCTAGCAGCAGTACTCTGAAGTCCTCGTTGCCTGCTTCATTGGCCAACTGCTTGAGCTTGATCGCAGCACTAAGCCCTGCTGGACCGCCACCAACGATACACACATCCACTTCATCTGCCTCTCGTTCCTGTTTGAGAGGATTGGTGTAGTCATCGTCCTCGTTGACGGTAGCAAACCTCCTGCACGGGTTCTGGGCAATCGGCCGCCTTTGTCCTGCTGTCACGGCTGCTGGCCTGTAACCTCTTCCCAGACATCTTGCCGCTATGCTGGTGGCAGCAGTAGGTCTAGCGGCGAACCTCATGGCCTCTGGCAGCTGGCCGAAGCGCCTCGTGGCAGCACGGGAGAGAAGAGACGGAACAGCCATTGTGAGCAGCGTCGACGACCACACGAAAGGTGAGGCTTGAGCAGACAGCTGCAATTGAGTGAGATCCTACGGTACGTGCAGAGCACATGCCATTCGCGCTCGCCCTCGGTTAACTCTGTCAAGTCATGTAGGGACCTGTCGCCAATGTGGTGACGCGCAAATTCCGGCAGCCGCGATCACAGAGAGAGCCGTGCCCTGCAAAGCAAGAAGGCGCACCGCGTGATTCGTCGCCTCAAGCGAGAGAGCCTCCAAGCCCTGACATTTACTCGCCGCACCTCTGACCTGGACTCTTCGAACCATCCACCACCGCGGCCATCATCGTGCATCTTCACCCTCATCACCACATCTTACCTGCGCCGACAACCACGTCGCGCGCCTCACTCCGATCGAGGCTCCACCATTCGCAGGGTTCTCTGGCCTCCTGAACAGGCGCCGGCTCGGACTCATCTCCCACACCGAAGCAAGAGCTCCGTCGCATACCCGCAGCGCGCGTCTGCATCATCACCACCACCACCTGCACCGACACAATGGCGGACGCAGGAGTTAGCAACACTCGACTCTATCTTGGCAACCTGCCGAGGAATGGTACGCACTCTCTCCCGTGGCTGGTCAATGGATAATACGCAGCGTGTCCCGTGACTGGTTGGCCGCGCATCACGCTGGGCGCGACAGACACCTATCTCTAGCAGTAGGATGGATGGAGGACTGGCCGAGTCATGGCTGCTGCTGCCCGTTTGCACACACACCTACACTTTGATGTACCTCTTCCAGTTGAGACGCTTGTCTGGGCTCGGGACCAGGAGCTGGCGCGCCCTTTGGCCTTCCTGTCGCATCGCTACTACCTACTATCGCTGTTGACTGCTGTCCTGACCTGGAAATCGCTGACTGGACCTAATCACAGCTACCAAGGCCGATGTCGAGAACCATTTCAACACCCATGGCACGGGTGAGATCATGGAGATCAAGCTGATGAACGGCTTCGGATTCATCGAATACAAGGACGCCATGGATGCGCGTGATGTCGTACCAGGTAAGCTCCACACCGTTTCGCCTCGCTTTCTGCCATGTGCGCTGGCTGTCACAGCCCATATTGTCGGACCTGCTAACTTCGTCTCTAGCCTTCCGTATGTGCCACCCTACCCTACCTTTGCCTCATCGCCGCCGCTTTGCCTCGCTACTGTCGCCTTCGGGCGTCCACACATCTTGTCTCCCTTTGTGTTATGTACTCGACTACTGACATCTATCGATGGCTAGATGGATCTGAGTTTATGGGTGAACGCCTGGTCGTTCAGTTTGCCCGGGGAAGCAACCGCCCACGCGAAGGTTTTGAACACCAACCGCGCATGGCACCTCGACCACGCCGGACTGTCCACAGGATGACCATTACCGGTCTCCCATTCGAGACTAGCTGGCAGGTTAGTACATGTCTCCTCACGGAATTGAAATCGGCACTGCAGCGCCTATTCGACGGCCTCCTTGGCGCATGATACGATTGGCTCACACTTCATCTACAGGACCTGAAGGACTTCGCACGTCAGTCCGGCTTGGACGTTGTCTACAGCGAAGTCAACCGCGAGCGCGACCCTTCTGGCACCGGCAAAGGCTATGTTGAGTACGAGACTGCTGCTGACTTGGCCACTGCCGTCGAAAAGCTCGACAATTCGGAGTTCAAGGGATCCAATGTTCGCTGCATCTCTGATGTTGGTCCTCCCCCAGTCTTCAAAGCACCATTTACTTACCACTACCAGCCGCAAACCGAGATCCCACGACCACGCGAACGTTACCGATCTCGCTCTCCAGGTGGCTACCGTGGTCGCGGTGGCTACGGTGGCCCACCTCCGGGTGGTGACGAGTACTACGATCGTCGCGGTCCACCACGTGGCTATAGCCCTCGCCGCGATGACTACCGCCGCCGCACTCCACCACCACGCGGCTACTACGACGACCCACGTGACGACCGATACGGCCCACCACGCGGCGGCCGCCCACCAGTCGATGACTATCCACCACCACGCGGCGGAGGCTACCCCGACGACCGTTACGGTCCACCACCACCGCGTCGTGGCGGATACGAGCCAGAGCCATATGCGAACGGTCATGGTCGCGAGCCATATGCTGGTCGTCCAGCGAGCCCGAGGAGAGAAGGTGGAAGCTATGATCGACGTGGCGGTTACGAGGCGCGACCTTACTGGTGAACAATCTCCTGTTTGTCAGTGCAATAACTGCTAAACCCTTTCTAGAGAATCCATACCGAGCATCGCAACGACTACCACGGACATTGACCGGCAACAGAATGATACGTTCCAGGACGGCCACATTCTTCGACTGTAATAGGTTGATGTTCCACGACGGCAGGAATCAGAGGGACGAAGAATGGTGTACGTGGAGGAACTTGTACAAGATCGGTTTTGTGTGACGGAAAAGCATTGAGTATGAGTTCTTCACATCGTGAGATTGCAAGACTATTGGCATGACTACTACATACGCTCATCGGCTGTCGCGTGCATGATACCCTTGCATTCTGTTCCAGTAGAAAGGAGCTTGAGGTGTGGACTCGAGCGCAAGTGGCTGGCGCCTATGAGCGAGGGTGTATTATCGGCGTTGCAACAAAATGCAATGGTTTCTCAAAGGGCATCGTTTTCCAGCTTTTCATTCTCCGTATATGGATCGCTCATTGCCGACCGAAGTCGTTCGTGCTTATGCGTCAAGATCTCTTCGATCGAAGCGCTTCCCGCCATCTTGTTGCTTTAACGTCAACCATGTGACTGACGAACTTTCGAAATGGCGTTTCTGAAGTACATGTGGATGCCTCTCTAGAAATCTTGGCGCTCTGTCGAAGTCCCGGCGGGAAGTGTGTTGCCGGGCATCACTGGGGAAAGTTGAGCATTTTCGTTTCGCATCGAGGGTGAGGTGCAGTTGCTGTGATGCGCTAACTTTCGGATGTGTTCTCACTGGAAAGAGTGAGATAGCCATAATCATGCGTCTTTGAGAAGTCACGCTAAGCCAGAGTGACTGCAGGCGCATACATGTTTGAGAGCGTGAGGAAGGCTCGAAGCAAAGCAGGACAAAAGCACGGCACCCGATACCGTCAATATCGCTTAGCTGAGGTCGTGGTGGCATTTGCTCAATCTCCAACATCCTCCTCTCTGCGTTCCTCGCAGCCTGCCACAGATCCTCATCAGGATTCTCTCCATCTCACGACAACTTTCCAAACTTATTTGGCCACAAATCCCACCGTCCTTGATCATTAGTGTCTGCCGGATGCGCAAGCCGTGCTACACGAAGTAGGACATCGACGAGCGTCTGGTGGTGCTCTACTCGCTGGCCGGCGACTTTTCGCGGGAAATTCGACATCAGGCACAAATTATCGTAGTCACTGAGGTAGAGACGAGCTGATCGCTGGCCTCAGTTGCTGACATGGAACCGAGGTAGAGCTGCTGGAGTTTTGCGAGGCGTCGTCTCTGCGGTGTCCTATATCTCTTTCCATGTTCGCCATGGAGCTACCATGTCGACGACCAACAGATCGAATGATAGCGACGAAAAGAATTTTGAAGAAAGCGTCACTACTACTGCCTAATTTCGCCTTTGCCGCTCCTATTGCAAAACACTGCCCGGCAGGATCAACAATCGACCGAGTAGTGATATGGGAGGACTCTTCTTCGAGGCATCTGGTTTCTGCCCGCCTTACTCTTACCAGGAGATCACCCAGCCGTCACGCTCTTCCATACGAATGTGAACCATCACCGTCACGTCTGACAAGAGGTCAAGTGTTATCCCCACTACCCGGCAGCCTCCCTCTGCGGACGGTGCTCTGGCCGTGACGTGGTGCTTCAAAGGGCATGGTCTTCCTCTCGCGATTGCAATGGCGATGCTTCTCGAGCAGACGCGCCCGCATCTAGCCTGCAACGCTGAAGGCTGTTCATGTAAAGGTGTGAGAGTTCGATGTTGTTGTTCTCGACAAACTTCCGTATTCCCCTGCCAACGTTTGGCCGTTCTTCGCCGATCGCTTCCCCTCGTCCTCGGCATGACGTCCGAAGACCTGAGCTCAATCAACGGTAAGACTGCCGCAGTATACATAACTTATTCTTATTGTGTTCTGGAGCTTGCCGGAAGTGTAGTTCGCATCACGTCAACGATCGCCGAGTTGAACGAAATCAACATGGCCACACGATCAGTCCCGAATCTCACCAATGATGCAGCTCTCATAGCTTCGCAGGCAGCTCAAGACAAGGCCAAGTCGATGGGCATCGGTATCTCTCACGAATGCGGCAGTATCCCAATGTAACCTGTACTAATACGGCACTCTCACTAGACTTTAACATCGCCCTCGTCGATGCATCCCTCTACCTACTCCACTTCACCCGCATGCCCAACGCAAAACTCACGTCCATCGACATTGCAATCAACAAGGCGTTCACAGCCGCAGGTCATCGCGTACCCACCTCGACCTACACATCCTCGCAAGCGGCCAAAAACTTCCTCCCAGGCGGACCCGGATACTCTATCCACAACAGCAACGGAGGAAAGTTCACATTGATCGGTGGTGGTCTGCCCATTGAGTTGGATGGTCGCGTAGTGGGTGCTATTGGAGTGAGCACAGGTACGCCGGCGCAGGATACGGAGGTCGCGCAGGCCGGTGTTGATGCGCTGAATGCGTGGGTGAAGAGGAAGCAAGGTTCAAAGCTTTGAGATATGTGCATAGGATGGCATGATATGATTTGTTGCATGAGCTACAGAACTCTGGTTAAGGATATCCGATGGAGAGCGGGCCGCTCTATGCCTTCTTCCTCTGCCGCGCTTTGCTGCGTGTTGAGCCCGCTGGCGGTGCGTCAGCTGCTGCTGATGTTAGCTCAACCTGCTCATCACTTTCTGATTCTTCGTCTTCGCCATCATCACCATCGGCTGACGTTGGCTTGTGATCAGACGCTGCACTTTGAGGAACAGGCGATGTTGGTGCGCTTTCAAGCCCAGCTGCTCGAAGCATTTGTTTGTGCTCACTCTCGACGCCGTTCGTGGCATGACAGGCGCTGCACCTCCACTTGCCAATGTCCTCCAGTGTTCGTGCTCCCGGTGCAGCCTGTCCGTTCACCAGTCGACAATTCTGACAGATCAGCGCTATCCGATTCTTTGCCTGCGTCTCGTCTTCTCCAAGCACCACGTCCATGATGCGGTCATACCATTTGGGCAATTCCGCGTACTGCACCGAGGGCTGTTTTAGAGTTGGTGGTCTGCTTGGTGTGGAGAAGGCGTTGGGCGCGAACTCTTCGCTGGGCCCATTCTGTTCGTTCGCAGTCAGTGGTCGTGGAAGGGCGGGAGGACCACCGTCCGGACGTGGTATATTCGCGGTAGCCGGAGGCTGCCTGCCCGGGATGTTCGCCGTAGGCGGTGGAGCAAACCCAGTCCTGTTCTGAGGCGGTACCTGGTCGCCTGGCCCTATGTCCGACTTTCTCTTGCCTTTCGACGGCGGTGAAGGCTGCTGCTTGCCAGATGGCGACCCTCCATATTTCTCGAGCAGCTGCTGCGTGCTGTCATACTTCGTTGCGCTCTTCAGCCGGGCTATCACCCTGTCGCGCTGCTTGCTGAGGTCGCTCAAGTGGTTTTGCGTACTCGAAACGCGGTAGTTGTAGTATGCATCGAGTCCAGTCCGCACCCCGAAGATCAGCACCGGACTTCCAGCCATCGCAGTGTACTCAGCATAGTTCCATTTGTCCCAGCCGGTCACGAGTGTCAAGACTGCTGCCACGACGAGGTACAGGAATGTCGTGTAGAGTGTCCACAAGGCCTTGAAACGGCGCTGGTTCGAGCGGTATGAATCGTGTCGCGCTTGGGCTTTGGTGATCTTGGTCGACAGCTGCTTGAGTTCTTTCTCGAAGGACGCGGCGCTGTTGTCGTCGCCCTTGAAAGGCCAGAAGGACACCATCGTGTCGATTGTATCGTTACTACCGGTTCATGTTGCACCGGGTCCCTCGTGAACAGGTACGTGTGTCCACGTGGTATGCCGAATTGCAAAGGTGTTCACCGTTGACATCATGCTGGCTTGTGCGGATGAAGAGCTTCGGCTCCTGGAGACACCGTCTTCCTTCTCTCACCTCACACCTCACTTCACCTTTCCTGATCACACGCAATGCACTCCACTCGTAGTCGAAAACACCTGCAGGTCACGAGATGCAATCGCTCAAGCAATCCAGTCCCGCATTGCTTCTGATGGGCACATTGGTGGAAAGGCCAAGCATGCGGTGACCCTCGATCGACTCGACTCTTGCACTCACACCTCTTCCTCATCCAGAAGCATCATGGCCACCACGCACATCCGCCTCGTCAAAGTCGGGCAATGGTCTCGGGTTGTGTAGTTTCCAAGGATTGACTCCATCTCTTGGACCAATAGCCACCGTGATTCCTCGATATCACAGCTTACCGGGCGCTTACAGAAGCTGGCGCTTAGCATTGCTCACAAGACTCTACCAGAACTGCTTCTTAGCCAAGCACCTCACTCCGGCGGCACAGCCGTCCATTCGCCACACTGGTGTCTTGGGCGTGCGGGTGGCATTCACCGCACCTCTTCCCAGCTCTATCACAGCGCGACGCAACTCTTACATCGCGAAAGCGCTATCGATTCCATGCACGCGATGAATGTGCTCCGCTGGAGATCTTCTGATGCCACTATGGGACCGGATATATCAAGATAGGTACCTTCTCGTGCTACATACCTCCCTCTCTCGTAATCAGTCACTATTTCTTCTGCTGCTCCGTCCCCGACCTGGTGTCAGGCCTTTGTGCCGCCTCATTCCCCTTAAAGCTACACACTGCATGATTGACCGCTCTGGTATAATGGCTCGCGCTCAGCTGACCCTGTTCCCTGCGCCTTCCAGTGGCATGCCACGCAAGACCAGTCTCAAGAGAATCGAGACTGACGATATGCCTGACGCGAAAGGCGAGCTCAACGTCAAAGGTGTCGCATTCCAAGTCGTGAGATCGCCCAAATCTGCAAGAGTCGACCCAGCTGTGGATGCTATCAAACACTCGCTCTTCTGCGATCCTTCAATTACTCCACCGACAATAGAACTCCCTGTCTTTGCATCGAATGGGCAGGTCAAGAATCCGAGAGGAGCTCCCATGCGGCTACAGTCGAGAACACGAAGACAATCGAATCCTATTACGGTTGCTGGCGGCCATGAAAGCTACGTCGATCCCACACCGTCCGTCGAAGATGATGAGCTATGCCCATTGCCAACAAACACCCACTTCGGCTCCTCCTCGCCGCCCAAGCGCAATGTGCCGCACCTGAGGCCACCGAACGTACCGCACAACATATCGACCATCCCGGTTGCCCAGGTAGCAAATGATAGTACATCGCCGATTGATGAACGTGATCAGCTGTCACCACTACCCAGCAAGACTCGTTTCAAGGCCTCTTCACCGGCGCCACCATTCGAGTACCCTGCGACTATGCCATCAGCAAGTCCTGCGAGCTCGAGGCCATCGCATAGCCAAATGGTTGCATCAACCTACACTTCTCCCATGAGATCGATGTTCCCAGTATATGATCCTGCCAGGTCTCTCGATCGCCAAAGCTACTACCCGTCCCCAGTTGCACAATCGCCACCACGGTACATGCGCGACAACAATAGCAAAGCTGGTAGTCCGGTCGCGAGGCAAAGCCTCCGGCCGTATGACTCTGGAGTTGGCCTTATCGATGGCTACGAGCATATCCACGCGGCGGCTCATGCCGACCTCGAGGCATTGTGGAAAGCGTCAAAAGAAGAATTCCCAGTCGTCGGCAGAAAATGTAGCTTCTCCCTGTATCAGCCGATTGAGCACGGCAAGACACTTGCGATAGGTACCTCTCCCGAAGATCTGATCTTTTCAATGGAGCGAGATACTCAGCAATCTGTTTCAACCACTCGGGAATTTCCGAAGCGATTCAACATACAGAAGCACTGCCCTACCGCACCAAGCTCATCGCCTGTGACCCAACTGGTTCTGCCTGATCGAGCAGAGAAGAAGAGCTCGAGCAAAGATGTCAAAGAAATCACCGCAATTTTTCCGCAGGCAGCGGTCATCAGCTACATCGAGGCTGTACTCAAATCACCTCAGGCACATCATATTGCTACCTTCGACCCGAGCGCAGAATCGCCACAAGCAGAGCATCTAGCAAAAGAGGTAGTCTCCGATGCCCACCGAGACTACAGCTGTGATCTTATCAAGAAGACTCGCAAGAGGGATAGTCTTGGCTCGGTGACGGCAGCGTATGATCTTGTGCATCCAACCCTGGGGACATTTCCAGTCACAGTCACCAAGTCACAGTCAGCGGGCTTCACTACAGGCCCGCGAGCCAAGATCAGTCTCCATCACCCTTCCGCAACGCGAGCAGCGATAGCTTCTGATACTCTGAATCTGGCCTTCCTCGATTTCGCCCATGATGCATGTGTACTAGACATCCCCGGGCTCCTGGCACTGGACAGTCACCATATTATCGACACCGTTGTTGCAACGTTATTGGCCGTTGCTATCATTGAGAATGAGACTTTGATCCAAGAAAGTATCACGTTCGATGCTCCACCTCGCACGGCATTACCATTACCAAAGTCGATCAAGCACGAACGCAGGTCGTCTGTAGGCTCTTCTACATCAAGGAAGCTCTTCTCCCGGAACGGTTCAAGGAAAGACAAGCAGCAAAAGAAGGTGGACCCAGAGCCTGTGAGAGACGAGCAAGTCGAACTTCCTGGAGTCGCAAGAGCGTCACTGAAAGTCATTGAGGTCGGCTTCAAGGCCACAGCGTGGGTTGTCGTCACGGGTGTTAAGGTTGGGCTAAAAGTGGGCACGAGTATAGTGGAATATGGTGCGAAGAAGCTCGACAAGTGAGGGTCATCTGTCGAAGAACTTTCCCCTCATCATTCCAGGAATATCTTATAATGAAAGCTCCAGAAAGTTTCTATAAAATATTGAACTACTCCAATTCTGATATCTGTTCCTTCGTTCCTGCTAACTGCCGCTTACCCTGCCTTGGCAGGACGGCACAGGAGGCTTGACGACCAGCTCCAGCGACCCGCCCCACTCGTCATTGCCTGCCATTCGTCATACAATGATTTATAGCGTGTCTCACAGGTCCTTGTGCGTGCAGACTTGACAATGCTTGTGGTCTAAGTGCTATTCACGATTTGACAGCTGCAGAGCTCACAAGTCAGCCTATGTTTGAGCATCGCCGGCCTCGGCTCTTGCATTCACAGCCACTTTTGAGGGTATACCTCCTGTATTGCATTGCCCTATCGCGCGAAACTGCATGGGACGACCACCTAAAGGGGACACTTCTCATCGATACAGGAATCGTGAGGTAGCTCACATCTTCCAAAGGGCTGTAGCATCGACGGGACTGCAGCAGCAAAGATGCACACTACGCTCTCGATCCCACTCACTCTAGCGAGCCTAGCATTGGCACGGACAGTAGTCGAGAACAGCTTAACACAAACCAACCCCATCGAAGTCACAGCCAACAGAGGACCAGCCGACGACACTCCCAACAATCCCTCGGCTCTCTCGACGTCAGTAGACTTCAGCGATTTACCTACACTCACCATCACAGACAACGTCGTCCCACATTGTCAAACCATTACAGTAGCTGGAGAGCCCATATTCACCATCCAAACCAACACAGTCCTCCCTACCGCCTGCACTCTTACCGTATACGGCGGTGGGAGCACGACCGCTAGTGGTAGCACGATCATCGGCGGCACTCAGCCAACAAGTGGTCTCAATTCTGACAACGGCACGAGTGTTGTGACGGATGGACCTGGGACTGCCACAGGGACTGCGGCGAACACTACGAGCATTACAGCTGATCAGGGACTGCCTTCGTCTGGTCATAGGACTACAACGACTGGCGCGCAAGCTTCGACTCCGGCTGTGTCAAGCAGAGCTTTTGGCTCGGCGGCTCGACAAAGTGGACTCGCGAGCAATCTAGAGATAAGGAGCGCTGCGTTGGTACTCTTTGCGGCTGCGACTGCTGCTGTGCTTCTGTGAGAGAAGTGTTGATGTGTGGTCGAATCCTTAGTACAAGAGCCATAGCGCCCACGAAGTAGCGACGAGATCTATGAGAAACAAAGCGGTTCAGAGTGACGCGCTTTTGTATGTAATATCCACAAGAAAGCAGAAGTTCACACATCCATCCCTAAAGACCTGGGATGTCGAGAGAGTCTGAGATTCCTCCTGTCAAGTTCCTCAATGCACTTGCACCTCCAGCCATATCGACCAGAAGGTCAGCGTATGAGTCCGCGACGATAGCTGGATTTAATCATTAGCACGGACTCTGTACGTACTCCAGCTATACACTTACTCTGGCCCTCCGCGAAGCTGTCCGGATTAGCAGCCGAGAGCTGCGTGATATACTCTCCCAGACTCAACAGCGTGATCGGCACCGCACTTGGTCTCCAGCCCAGATTGTACGGCAACTTCTCCTTCTCAAACAAACTCTTCACGTATGTAATTTGCGCACTATTCGTCACTGGTGAATCCATGGTCTGCACATATAGCGCCGTTTCCCCGGAACTGAGAATAAACTGCTGCGGCCCGTACAGACTGGTCGGATTGTTCGCCTTACTCTTCTTCACATTACTATACCTCGCCTTGGACGCAGTCGGCGTGGTCGTCTTCGTCTGTCCATGGAAGAAAGACAGCGTCGCGTCCCACGTCTTCTGGTTGAAGGCGTAGTTGTTGCCGAAGTATTTGTCCAAGCGGGACAGGCTGGCGTCGTGCTCAATGGGGAAGTTGTGTTCATCAAGGTCATCGAGGTCGAAGGAGCCAGCTGCTGGATTGGGAGAGGAGAGGAGGCCGACGGCGCCGATCACGGCCATGAAGTCGGGGCCCATATTCAATCCTTGGGCCCCTCCAAGGATTAGTTGGGGGATCGTGAGGCCTTTGCCGTTATGGTTCAGGAAACCGTGGTTGGCGAGGGAGTTTAGGCCCGGGCAAGGGGCGCGGACTGTGATGTGGTGTGAGAATTTGTGTTCATGAGAAGGGAAAATTGCGACTTACCATCACCAGCACCTGGCGCTTTCCATTGCGAAAAGCGTGGATCATTTGGGTTCACGGTGGCATTCTTGAGTAAGCCTGGGATATCGAGCTGTCCGTTGGCAGAGGCGGCCAGTAGGACGGCGCCAGTAGCGACGCTCAACTTCATTTCGAGGACGTCTTGACTGAAATCTAAGGGAGTCGATGATCAAGAAGTAATGCAGTCAGTGTGTCCGCGATAGCCATTACATATACCCTGCTTCTGAGAGGTCGCACCACAGAGAGGAGTCGCTGTGGCGTCGAAGGCAGTGCTCAAGCGTTGGCACTACACCTGTCGGTCTTCAAATCGTGTGCATAGCGTCGAGCCATTGACGCAAGATCGACAGCCAAGCTTTAGATCTGCTGTATCTCTTCCTCTTCTCGGTGTTAGAGTTATACAAGGTTTGAGACGTTTGCAGAGCCGAGGTCTTCATGGCTTCGGTTCTGGACTATTGCGACTCAAGTGTTCCTTTTGCCCAGCGCTTTCGTGGTTGTTCTGGTTGAGGTGCGACTTGGCAGAATATGGCGTCTACTTCACGCCACATGTGCGCATTAGACGTCATGCACAGTTCTTTATATGCTGCTCCACGAAAAACCATATCAAACGTCGACAGGGCTTGTGGCGTGCATATGTTCCTGGCCGTTTACTCTCCGCAAGCCTCTCTACAGCTTGGCAAAACTGCCGTGCCTACCGCTTCCATCGCTGAACCTCTTCGCTCCGGCCGCACCTTCTGCATTAACAGCCTCGAGACCGCCATCAATCTCGAACTTCACCGCGTATTCGAATGATTCGGCATTGTAGCGGGCGTTGTAGCATGAAGTCCTGTCCGCGTTCATACACATTTGAGGGAAATCTCGAAGTTGCTGCGCTATCTGCAGAGCTTCTTCGAGAGCCTTACCTTTTGGAACGACACGATTTGCGAGACCCATAGCCAGCGCTTCTCGTGCATTGACGGGTCTTCCTGTCAAGATCATGTCGAGAGCCCTTCCAAGGCCGACAACAGCCTGTAGGCGGACAGTGCCTCCATCGATCAATGGCACCTAGTTCACACGTCTTAGCACGGGCAAACTTGTCGACTGCGGATACTTACACCCCAGCGCCTGCAGAAGACACCAAACACAGCATCTTCTTCGACAATTCGCATGTCACCGAGTAGACTAAGCTCCAGGCCTCCCGCGACAGCGTATCCCGATACAGCCGTCAAGAATGGCTTTTTGATCTGTAGCCTTGAAGGTCCCATGGGTGCCGAAGTCCTTGATACGTTTGCTTTGTCGTAATGTGCCATGCCAGTGCCGTTCCCTACAGCGTGTAAGTCGAACCCAGCGCAGAATGTCCCATTAGCTCCGTGAAGGACTGCGACCTATGGAGATTCAGTTCAACGCAGACCATAAACCACTCAAGAACTTGCATGGTCTTTAATGGTTCTGGCTATGTCGTTCTCAGCACCAGATGCTTCGATATTGACCCTACTAACCTTCTGAGAGTCATCGTCTTCGAAGGCAACGACCGCTGCGTACAGCCCACGTGCCGTTACGGCGTCTACAGCATTGCGTCGCTGTGCTCTATTTATTGCAATGACGGTGATGCCTTGGTAAGGCTTCGAGACCTGTACTTGGTCTTGACTCTGATCACTTGCCATGGTTAACAAGTATGGCCGCGTCGCAAGTGTTCCGGGCACGAATTGTTTGCAAGTCGACTCAAAAACCACAGGTCTGCTATTTGGACATGTGGCGCCGATTCGAAGCGTACGAAGGTGGCTTGTGATGGAAATGGTGAAGCAGGTGGACATGCAACTGAGCACGGCTGGCTGATGTATGGTCGATTCACCTCATGGCGCTAGTGTCACTAGGTAAGCCGATCAGGTGGGGGATGACCTACTCCATGGGAGCTATCTTCCCAGGTTTCCTTCCTCCAGCCTTATCCTACTAAGATGTTGCCTTGAGCTACCACGACACAGTACACCTGTTCATACACATCGCACTGCTATAAGTGCGACGTTGCCGCGCTAGTCGTGCTGTGCGGCACCTTACAATCGCACACATCTGTCGTACATTTGCACAACCTCGTAAGGTCACACGAGCACTGAGAGTATGTTCGGCTTCATCGCAGACATATTGACGTGAGTATTGCAGGTCGTGGCTATAGGCTGCCACTGTACTGACGTACTGTCCTCAGCTCGGTCACATCAATCCTCCTCCCCGTCTTCTTCTCCTACAAAGCGCTCCGAACGTCCGACCCAGCAGTCCTGACGCCATGGCTAATGTACTGGACGACACTTTCCCTCTTCCTCGCCGTTGAAAGCCAACTCTACTTCATCCTGTCATGGATTCCCTTCTACAGCTGGATCCGCTTCGGCGTTCACCTCTACCTCGTCCTGCCGGGCCAACAGGGCAGCGTTTTCATCTACAAACAGCACATCCACCCGTTCCTCGAAGACCACGAGCGACAAATTGATCGCATGATCAGTGATGCGCACGCCAAGGGCAAGGCTGCTGGACTGGACGCTGTGAAGAGAGCGATTGAATATGTGAGGGTCAACTTCCTGGGTCAAGAGCCGCGCAGACCGACACCCCCACCAAGCCGCAATGTCAGCTATACCACACAGCTTTTCAACCGCTTCGCTATGCCGGCCGCCCGCGATGGTCTGGCGACAGCTGGCACAAGCGACATCTTCAACATGCTTGGCAAGGTGATTCAACAGACGACGTACCCCGACGCAACCTCTCGTGACGCCGCAGCGCGTGACATCGCCAGCTCCGGTACTCTGATCCCGCCCGACCTCAGAGGCGAAGACCGCAACGACTTCGTCAACACGCAGCGCGATCGACTGCGCACCCTTCTTCAAGCGTTCGACGCAGAGGCCTACAATGCCGACGATGCAGCCGCAAGCGGTTTGCAACCACGATCCTCTGCACCACGACCTCCCGCAAGTCGCAAGTCTCACCTCTCGGCAAACGAGCCATACTTGCACGCCTCCCGCTCGGAATCAGAGTTCGAAGATCTGGGCTACGAGACAATGCCAGACCCAGACCAGTTCCGTCCGCGTCACGATCGTGATAGGACACCACCAGTCCGATCTCCAGGACGTGAAGAGCAGAAGCCGGGCTGGAGCAACTGGATCTGGGGCAACTATGGTGAAAAGGATAGTGTCGTGGATCCGAAGAAGGTCATGTAACGACTTTATGACTTGATGACACGGCATTTGGGAGGATACGGCATGCCGGCGCAACGAAACGGTAGCATAGATGATGAGACATTATATGATGGGCCTAGACGGCTGTTGCTGGTAGCAAGAATATGCCCGGCACTAGGATAGCACGCTAGATGCCGCTAAGCTTGTAGGATGACAAGCTTTCATGACCACTCGACGGCTCTCCCTTCCTACCACACGTACGATGGCGTTGGGATAATGCTGTGATCTGAACGCGGCTATCGACCGCGCACTTTCCTCAATTGTTACTGGGCACGGAAGAGAATCTGGAGGCGAGCAGCAAGTTACAGGTCACACTTTGACCTTTTGACATGTGCGGGAATGGAGACGATCAAAAACAGGCTCGTGGGACTTAGTCTGACCGTCAATGCACAAGCTACGTTCCAAGCACATGAGTACATTGACTTTGCCGACTACTCTACTCTTGCTCGTTCACTGCCTCGAGGAGCTTGCTGGACCTGATCGCCGCCGTCCCACCTGTTTTGCTGGCACGCTACCTCAACACTCGATGCCTAAGGCTACTACAGTTTGGCGTCTAGTGCTGCAGAGTTGCAAGCCATGTGAGTTTCGGCGATGTACTAGCCTACTACCATGAACGTCTTGATTGACTCACAATTGGTAAGTCTTTGATCATCCTAGCGTGAAGCTTGATATACCATCCCCACGACACTGCATACATTCGACGACGTGGTCACATCTCCGCTTGGATGGTACGGGCGATTCGTAAGTACCTTCGCCTTCATACAGATGCATGTCCCCGCCAATGCCGTGCCGTCGAGGTGGCGGGAGTCCGCTGCAAAAGCAAGCCAACATACCAAATTCTCCTAATATTGAATTTGTTGGATTCTGTCATAAGTGCGAAAAAGTAGGCCTCCAGTGTGACGTGTTCCAATGATTGTAGAAGGGGCAATATTGAAGCATCGTCCGTCATCCAGTATCGTGGGCGATGCCCAGATCCCTACTACACCATCCTCCCGTGCTATGGCGGGTCGACGTGTGGAGTTCTGCTGACTCCGTCGTCGGACGACTGTGTGGTCCTCGTTGCGAAAGAATGTGACCGGTGTAAGTCGAAACTTCAAAGTGAGTATGCCTCTAGAAACAGGACCGAAAGGCCCTCCGCCAGTCTACGGGTCCGCTTCGATGAGGCTCATCTCTCCTCTGTAGTCCTCCGACCACGCCTCGGAGTGCCTCACCCTGCCTCTTTGCGAAACCCACGACCATGTGGGGACTGACGGGTCTTGGAATCGACATCCCTTGTGAGTTGTCCACAGAAGTCCGTGAACTAGACTGGGCTTCCACCAGCCGGCAAGATAGTCTTCCTCTACCCAGCCCATCCTGGAAATATGGAAGTCGTCACGCTGGCCAAAGCAACGAGTCGATTGGAGCCTTTCGTCAGCTGGGTCTGGGTGTCTCTCTCGTCCACCCAACGCCAAAGCTGGGATCCCGACTGGTCCCGAGCACGAACAAGCGCGAATGACAGCTGGCCCAGAGGCATAAACAGGGACACGTAAGGATCAAACTGCCCGCCGTAAAGGCTCTTGCCAGCCCAGTGCCTGCGACTGTTTGGGATCGCCGTCTGATGCTGGGATAGAGGGGTCAAAAGGCTTCGTGCCGTTGTTCCAGGGCTGTGGATACACCCCGCTCAGCGTTTTATACAAGTTGCGCTTCGAGCCTTCCATGTTGAGGGATGTGTTGCAAAGCGTCCAGCAGGGGAGCGTGACAGCTTCCTCAACGAACAATGATGTGCGGATCATACACGTGGCCGCCAAACACGTGCATGTCGACAGGTGTAGTGGTCATGCGAGGCCTGGGAAAGAGGAACCTCAGCTACGACTTCCTCACGAATCACCCACGTGCCTTGGCGATCCGGTCAAAGCTCAATCAGCGCGTGTATGACGCGTGCAACGAGCAACCTCTCGATTTGCTACGTTGACCTTCCTCCATGGGGACCTACTATCATCACTGCATCGTGGTGCTTTCTATGGACGCATGCACCTCTGTCCGGACGATACTAGCCGCGAGCCCGACTTGACGGTGGCCACTTTGGCCCTATTGACATGTCAGACGCATGGACGATGAAGACGTAGCCTACCTGTTCGGTGACTTCGACGCTCACGCATGTCTGGACGCCGTCGGCCTGATGTCGATACCACCATTATCGTTGACCGTGTGTCCGGCCCAGCGCTGAACAGGAAGAGGAGCGCACAATAAAGATACCCCGCGATGCTATGATCGCGCAATCGTGCGTCCGCACGTCCGTCGAGGATCACGTTGCTGAACCCTCGAATGGCAGAGATGAGTACAACGCAGTCGAATCGTCCTTCTATCTCATCCATAACTGCGCTCGATTGAACACGAACGGCAGCAATAGCATTGAACATGTCTATCATCGACCGCTCCGCCCCGATCAACCTCCAGTACCGCATCTGCATCGTTACCTCAGCGTCGAGTCCGTTAGGAGTTGTGATTAGCAAAACACTGTTGAAGGCCAATGCGTTCGTGCTCGGCGTAGACACGAAGCCTATAGACCCCTCTCTGAACGCAGGACTGGGAACACACTTTCAGTTTGAACAGCTCGATGTTGAAGAAGAAGGACAGACCCCAAAGCGGTTAATCGAGGCCGCCAAAGAAAAGTTCGGCTTGGAAAACATCGATGCCCTAGTAAACATTTTTGGAAAGCAGAATGACGGTAGAGGTTTGGGAAAGCTGAGTACTGCATTGGGGCAAGTCATGGCGCAGCAGAAGAAAGGGACCATCGTTAATGTCCGGGACAATGTCGAGAATGAGGATGGGAAACAGCAAGAACGTCTTGTAAGTGGTCTTTGGATGGACCAAGACAGCTGCAGCTGATTAATCGTAGCTCGATTTCACGAAGAACATCTCCCAACGACTTGAGAATGAAGGTGTCCGATGCAACGCGGTTGTTCTTCAAGGTGAATTGCTATGACTACGGGTGCCTACGAATCCCGCTGACGTGTCGTCAAGCTCCACCGAACGCCGGCCAATACCAGTCTGGCAAGGCGTATGAAGAAGCACAAACACACATGAAGACGTTGATGAATATCGAAAAGCTTCAAGCCACTCCCGCGTCCACGAAAGCGGCACCGAAGATGTATGATGTTGGCAACGTGATATTGTTCTTGGCTGGAGACATGAGCTCGGGCATTCGCAGCTCAGCTGTGCTTACTGATGGATCATACACTTCTTTGGAGTAGTATTTTGGTACGCAGAAAGCTTACATAGATGATCATCGACATCACGTCCTGCAGGAACCGATCGGAACAAGCGGACACTACTTCGCGTATGTGCGTCCAGCAACATATGATCGGTTTGAGATATGCTTTCTGCCTGTATCGGATCCTCGTGGGCTGATATCATATGAAACAGTCGAGTCGTCACATCTTCCTCTCCGCTTTTGGTCATGCTTAAAGCACAATCACGGTAAGGGGAGGAGAGCCTCAATTGCTCATTGACCACTCCCTCGGTACCGCGACCGTGGCACCAGCAACGCGCTTCTTCGATTCTGGGTAGATTCTGCCATCAGCAGCCAACGTGGTACAGCTCTTGCCTGATCGGCAATGTTGTGAGTTGCTCGAGCGCACAGCATCTGCTCTTCGTTTTGTTTGCTGATCACTGCTTCTCCTCTCTGCATCCGCAAACATCCATGTGCCCGCCATGAATCGTCTTCTACAGCTGGTGTTGTCATTCGCTTTGCTCTCTCGTCCAACAACCGCATCACAGCTCGAAGAGCGTCAATTTGGCTGTGCTGCACCGCTGCAAAGGCGATCATGGTATTTCTTCACCAAGAGCTCAACGAGACTCAGCTGACATCTGCAAGGACGTCCTTAAGTCCTGAGGCCAAGCGGGCATATTTGGACGCAGAGAGATGTCTGATAGACACGCCTGCTCAATACGGAGTACCAGGAGCGAGATCCGTCTGGGACGAGCTGCAGTACTCCCATGTACGACAGTCGAATTACATCCACGGCGTGGGCCAGTTTTTACCGTGGCATCGCTACTACGTCAAAGCCCATGAAACATTGCTACAACGGCACTGCGGCTATCAAGGCGGTGTCCCCTACTGGTTAGAAGCGGCATCCGCGAACAATATCACGGCCTCACCTGTATGGGATGCAGACCTTGGCGTTGGCGGCGATGGTGCTGGCCTAGGTGGCTGCGTGACGACCGGCCGATTCGCGAACCTCACACTGGTCATCAATGCTGATTCGGTAGTCGGAGAACCGTACTGCCTACGACGTGCCATCAATGTGAACGACTTCCAAAATGCCGCACAGAGCTTCATCGATGAGTGCTTTGCCATTCCAGACTACTGGTCAGCCATGAGTTGCTACGGCTTAAGCCCGCACTGGTCTGGCCACGCTGGCACTGGTGGAATCATGGCCGACGCGATGCTTGCGCCGGGCGATCCGATCTTCTTCTTGCATCATACGAACCTTGATCGCTTGTATTTGCAATGGCAAAAAGCGAACCCTGCTCGATATGCGGAGATAGGAGGTCCGAACCTGAGTCCAGAGTTTAATGGGATGAACAATTGGCCCATGCCTGGGCCAGAAGTCACAGCATATGATGGCGATCCAGCCGGTGTAACGACCTTGGACCATGTCCTTTGGATGGTGGGGATCTTGCCCAACGTTACGGTCAGGCAGGTGTTGGACCCTCGGGGAGGAGTGATCTGCGCAGACTATGTATGAGGAGATGTCAGCTATCGATGCGGCACTAATGCATTGGTGTTAGAGTAGGACACGTAAGCTCCGGCACTGACATTGGCGTTGGCCTACCAGCGTCCCTGTGTTTGCTGTGGTGCACTAGATCGGCTCACTGAGCTGTTAAACTGCACGTCTTCCGACGCTCGGTCCTGCAGGAAGTACCGTGCCCACAGCCAGAGTGTTAGGATTTGTCCACTGATATGGCATCTTGATTGGGGAAGTAGTAAATACAATGGTCTCAGTTTTCGGAAGGCCACTGTCCTGCTCTGTCTCTAGTGATCGTGGCTTTCCCCAAGACGGGCGTCTCATAATCCGAGTTGGCCTTCGAGTAGGTCAACAGCCATGAGGCTTTCACCGTACGGAAAGTGACCGTGCTGACTTCACCTTCGCACAATCTTCGTAGCGAGCTTGACGCGGCCGTAATTTTGTACCGATTCTTGTATGCAGACTGCACCTTCGAGTTTTTGCCATGCGGAACTCTTCCCTGCGGATCCAGCCCGTTTGCTCCTGTCTCCCTGCAGAAATTACTACCTGGCTTCCTGTCTTACCGACCGTTCTGTTTTACATCCACTTCCACGAAGAATTGAACGTACAGGGCTAAATGCAGAGAGACGTGAGTGCGATTTTCTTGGCCCTTGCAGGCTCATCAATCGCGAATATCTCATGGTGACTTCATCATATCGCTGACCCGGCAGAGAGATCCCATCAAAGGTCTATTTACCCCTCCCACCTTACTGATGACTTCCACCATACGTTCTTCCTACCACGATTTGCCACAAGCATGAACCACCCGACCAACAGTGCCACAGTCACAACCATCACCACTCCAATCGCCACCCCAAACCCCCCCATATCTCTATTCTCAACCTCGATCCCACCATCAACAACACCAGAATCAACTACCCAAGCCAACACAATTCCCATCACCCCCTCCAAAGTCCCATCCTCATTAACCATCGGCTTCCATTTCTTTGTATCATACTCCACCGTAACCACAAACTCATCCTCGCTCTCCACAGGCCCCAGATCCGTGCAAAAGGGCATCTGCTCAAAATGCGCGATCCCATCAACACCACTCTCGGCCCCGTACTCGGCTTCTGAACTACAAATCACGGCCCCGTTGCGGGTGACGTTCTGCAGCTTTGCGCCGTCATGGACGTGGTTGCCAAGCCAGGCTAGGTGCCGCACCCCTGTGGCATTGTCCGAAGTTGGTGAGAGTATAAAGGCTGGGCTGGAGTATGTAAACTCTGAGTCTGCGGCGGCAGGCATGTCGGCGGCTACGCAGCCGGAGACGGAGAGCCAGAAGGGCATTGCGGGGGCGTACTGGGTGTAGAGCGGCGAGCTGGAGAGGACGTAAGACCATGTTGCTGTCAGGATTATGCGTTGAGAGCTGGAGTGGAAGTTCATGAGCTCGGCGGAGAGGAGAAGCGTGTCGTGCGGTGCGATGTGATAGCCAATTTGGTGAGTTCTGCTGAAGCATTAGACCTTTGGACTTTCCTGGCAGGACCAGGGGAGAGGAGCATAGAGCGATTCTAATACAAAGAAGAACTCTCCAGCCAAGGGGTCCCGGCATCTTGCAATCGGTTCGACACAGCGATACAAGAAAGTAGGGATCCCACTTACCCACCAATCGTCAGATCCAACGGACTGCGATCATTCCCGGCGCCGAAGAACCGCTGCGCCGGCTGCTGGTCACCACACACCCCATCCAATCTGCCTTTGTTCGCAAATGTCATATGGTGCATCCACATTCCATTCGTGGGATCTGCGGTCGTGCCATCGGGGTACTGGATATTAACACTGATGGACGTAATGAGGCAGTCCGTGCAGGGAGGATCATGGTCTTGCTTAAACCTCAGCATGCCATTATCCTGACTGCGTGGTGGGACATCGTAAGTGCCATAAGTGATAGTCTTGTGAATGGGATGGAGAGACTCGATGTCCGCATCTCGACGGGCGGTTATGGTGCTGGCAGCTGTTGTCTGCAGCACGACGGCGGCGATGTAGGTCATGAAAGCCATGCCGTTTCGGTCTCAGCTCTCATTCAGTGAGTGTAGTTTTGCGTTGGGAAGGCTCCTGTTCACCAGACCTGGGCACTGTATGCTTGCTTAAGGAGCGGTGTAGTAGCCAATGTGACATGCCAAGCCTTCGGGCCAACCTCATCCCGCTTTCTTATGGAAGGAGTGAAGGAGAAGGCAGCGATGATATCACTGCTCACTATGTCGCTCGCAGACAACGACTCGAGCAACATCATGATAATACGCGCTCGGTCCCAATTTGTCGTAAGTTCGGTGTTGCAGCAGATGTTGATGTGCCTATCGCAAGTCCGCCACGTCGCGCTAATCGACAATAATGTGACCCATACAAAACACGAACTCAGACGTCCAGAGAAGTTGCATGAAGATCGCCTGCTCACGTGTGAAAGCACATGAGCTCCGCATACCGCATGAACACAGGATCTTTCTGCAAGCGTCGTCGTAACTCATCACTACACACCAGCGACACTTCCAACGAGCCATCAGGTAACCTAGGATGCACATGTGCCCCAAAAGCGCCGGCAGGAAGCGCACGCTTCAAGTAACGAGTCCTAGCCACGCGGCCCAAGTGCGTCCCCCAGTCGATGTCATTCGACTGAAACCGCGAGTAATCATTGAAGCTGAAATCGTGCTTCTGTAAGAATGTCTTCCGGTCCACGGACAAAGCTTGGTCAGCCGGTAAGCTGATAATTTTGCTGAGCCATGCTTCCCATCGTGATTGCGTCCACTCTTTGCTCGCTTTACGCATGCTCTGTGCTGCTGCTTTCAAGCCTACTTCGTGGGTTATGAGAGTCGATATGGAGCATGCTGCAACGGCGGGTGAGAATACGTTCCCGATGTATTCGTTCGGTACGGACGGTTGGAGACGCTGGCGAGTGCTGATCATGAATATGCACCGGGATTTCTGGTGGTTGTGCACATTCTCGCCTAACGCACAGGCGACCCGAGACCAGAAGAGAGCCGTCAAAGCGTCCAAAGTCGATATCCAGTCCTCTGCATCATGACCTGACGCAGCCTTCTTCAAGGCTATGAGCTTTTCGGGCGTGAACTTCCATAGCGCGAACCCGCGAGCTTCTGGCTTCTCCCCCAACTCTGCCAGATGACCCATCATGATCGCCCTCGTCCTGTTCGCAGCTTCTTTTGCAGACGCAACATCTTTGTGTAGATGGCTTCGGGCTTCGGTGGCCGACACTACCTCGAGGAACGAATCAAGATCGGCTTCTGTGTCACATCTTGCAGGCGTGGAAAGACGAGCTCGAATCTCTTCATCCGGTGTCTCGAGTTTGTACTTGCGGAAGGGCAGACCCCGACTGACATGGAGCGTATGCATTGCCCAAATTCTTTCCATCATCGAGGCAGTGATTCCGTCTGTGAGAACGTGGCTGAATCCCACAGCCAGCGCAGCGCCATCTTTGAGACGGGTCAGTTTTGTACAGAACACCGCACTTCCCTCTACCACCGGCTCCAGTGATGTGGCCGGCGTGACCGCCTTTCTCAGTGCGTCCATCAAAGGCAATCCGTTGCTCAACAGCTCGCCCATGGGTGGAATGTCTGGCACATTCGCGGCATCTTCGTGGGGAAAGGCTACAGAGGCACCCTCATTGATCTTGATGACGATGTCGAGAGGATGATCTTTTGGACCTCTTGCCAGCTTGCCAAGTAGGATAGGTACATCTGCCAGGAGCCTCCCGAGTCCCATCTCAAGATCGTGTTTGGCTTTCTCGAACGTGTCAGTGTCCTGAAGGTGCCAGAACAGGACTTCAGTGGACCAATTCTTGGGTGCAACAGCATCTGGAACGGAGAGGCTAATGGTTTGCTGCGATACTGTTTCACAAGGCGTGGCCTCCATGCTTGCCATGGCCACTGTGAGGATCGACGGGCGACCTGTGTCGGTACTTTCATCCGCAGCACCAGTCAGAAGCAGAGAATGGAGTCGACATGACGGAACGGTCAAAACATGGATCGTGAGTGAATGTGCGCGAAGTCACATGATGTGCGCAGCTCGGGGAGGACAAGAACAAAGATGAAGGATTACAGGACGAGCCAACGAGTGGAGCTATTGTCGGCCGCTGGGCCTCCGTACAGTCGGCATTGATGCTTGCATCGCGACTGCACCGCACGTGAGCTGCGCACAGGCATTCGTCCTCTGTCCTGTTTCTCGACTTGACCCGCCGGGCGCATTTTGCGAGACAGCAAAAGAGTGAAAGAGCTTTGGGTTGCGAAGGCAGCGACTGGAGGGCAACAGACCAGCAAAATTCGGCCCACCGGACCGATCCTTGGCAACTGACACGCGCGGAACACGCCCGCCTCGGCCCCCACCGCTCACTCGCCATGGGTCCTGACCAGACAACACACCCATCATCAACGCCTCCCATTGACACGTCGCCGTCGCCGCCGCCGCCGCCGCCGCCACCATCATCATGCACACCCGAACCCATGGTTGCCGCTGCGAGCAATCGACCGCAAGACGTCGCACGCGCTAGCGAGCCGGGGCTAGACACGACCATCGCTGGGTCAGAGCAGACTCCTCCCCCACCCCCTCCACAGCCACCATGGACGGTCCTTTCAGAAGGACAAAAGAAGCTCTACCTCATCATCGCTGCTTTCGCTGCCGCCATCTCGCCATTCTCGACTTCGACATACTACCCCTCCGTCGTCGCTCTAGCACAAGACTTCAACGTCTCCGTGTCGAAGATCAACCTGACCATCAGTACTTATCAAGTTTGTAAAAGTGTGAGACTGAGGTGTACATGAGTTACTGAGACTGGCGCCCAGATCTTCCAGGGAATCGCGCCAACCTTCATTGCTGCTTTCGCAGATACCTTTGGTCGGCGGCCTGCCTATCTGGTCTGCTTCTCGATATACGTACGTACTCAACGAAGGCGTCCATCACTCACACTGTGTCAAGGCTAACGTCGTGAACGTGGCCGCTTTCCAGTTCTGTGCCAATCTTGGACTCGCGTTGCAGAGTAGCTACGCCGCCTTACTGGTATTGCGATGTCTGCAAAGCTCGGGCAGCAGTGGCACTGCCGCCATCGCTCAAGCGGTGACCTACGACCTTGCCACTCGGGGCGAGAGAGGCAAATACTTAGCATACGCCATCATGGCAGCGACGGTCGGACCGGCGCTAGGTCCAGTAAGTCTTCCGGAACAGACGCTGCCATCGGTGAGCTGATGTGCCACTCCCACAGATTGCTGGTGGTCTTCTCACGCAGTACCTGGGCTGGCGCGCTGTGTTCTGGTTTCTTCTGATCCTTGGGAGTGTCATTTGTCTCCTGATATTCATCGCATTTCCAGAGACCGCTCGGCCTATCGTAGGTGACGGGTCCGTTCCGCCACAACCATGGAACAAGTCTCTGCTGCAAATGCTGTCGAAGGAAAGCTTAAGGCAGCCTGCCAACCCTGACAGCGTGAAGGTCAAGCCACGGCACTTCAACCCTTTTACATCCTTGATACTACTCAAAGATCCCGAGAACTTCGTTCTCTGCATAGCTGGGGGCTTTCTGTATGCTGGATACTCTTCAGTCACTAGCGTGTTCGCATCTCAGCTACAGGAGCGATTCCAGTACAACGAAGTTCAGGTTGGACTTTGCTACTTGCCCATTGCTTTCGGTAGCTTGACGGCTGGTGCTACGAGCGCTCGTCTGATCGACTGGAGCTTCCGGAAGGAAGCCACGAAGCAGGGTACGTCTCATGAGTCTGCGGCTATGATTTTTGCTGATCAACGCAGGCCTCAGTGTGGAGAAGAACCGCCAAACGGACATCACCCACTTCGACACGGAGAAAGCACGACTCTTCTACGCCTTCCCCATGGTCGCACTCGCTACCGCACTTGCTGTTGGCTACGGATGGGAGATGCAGTCCCGTGCACCTCTTGCTGCCATTCTCGTGACAGTGTTCTTCCTATCGAATGCGCTGACTGGCGCGCTGGTCGCGAATACGGCGCTATTGACGGACATCAATCGCAAGAATGCGGCGGCCGTCGGAGCAGCTACCAACCTTACGCGATGTCTGTTGAGCGCGGGAGGTGTTGCCGCTATCACACCTCTGATCAACCAAGCTGGTATTGGGTGGGCTTCGACGATTGTGGCGACAATGTGGGCCGCAGCCGGGGCAGCTTTCTGGCTGGTGTATGTGCAAGGTTTTCGCTGGCGAGTGAAGCGCGCCGCGAAGAAGTCGGAACGGAAGGGCCAGAGCAAGAGGGAGACGGAAGGGGAGAGAAGCAAGGTTGTCGCCGACCATGTTGCATAGACGGAAAGGAACAGCTTCGTGTTTCTGGACAGACCTGTCCCTTCCTCTCTTGTGACGCTGATCATCCCACCTCGTACCTCCGGATCGGCTGCACGCCGCCAAGACATGCAACACCATTGGATACGGGACGTGAAATTTGATGTGCACTGTTCAACGACGTCGACTATGCCATTGCATCATACTGTCTAAAAGAAAACCAGAGACCGCACCTCAATCGACTTGCGATCAGGAGCATCCTCCGCTACATTATCATCCCAGAAAGCGCTGTGTGGGATGGCATACTTGGAAATACTATCGAAGGAGCAGAATACGAGGCATTCCTATCATAAAGTGTCAACCTCGCGCGGCGGTAAGAGTTTGGTGAGCAACGGGTGTAGCCTTACCTCTGGCTTCAAATCGCTGACGTAGTGGTAGTCGTACCTCTCGTCGTGCTTCACCACGCAGTCGTAACTCTTCTGTCCACGATCTGCGACACGAGGGTCGTTGAGAGACCACACATGCCCCACGTGGCTATCGTACGTCCAATCTGGGATTCGGTCGTGGTTGATGAAGCAGAGAGGCCACATGGATGCCGGATTGCCTATTGTCCATAGCGTGAGCATAAGCGGCACGGAACGTGGTACCTCACGTACCGATCGGCCTCCAAACATTGACCTGCGCCCACCGCTTGTACTTCTGCAGCAGCTTTTGCGCCTCCTCCTTCCCCACGGCATCCTCAACGACCGTAATCGCAGTCGGCTCATCACGATCGAGATGCGCAACAGGGCGAGGAGCGTAACGTGCCTCCACAGAGCCGAGCTTCTCGCTCGTGCTCTTCTTCGCACCAGTCTGCTCTCGCAGGCGGAAGGATACGGGGATGATCTCGCCGGCGCCTCCGGTCACTTCCTCAATGACACGCTTACATTCTTTGAAGTAGGCGTCTTCGATGAAGGCTTTGCCTTCTGGAGTCTTGTTGGAAACAAGGAATTGCTCTGTGGAGATGACGGAAGGTATAGAGACGAGTTGGTAGCCGTTATTGATAAGAGTCGGCTAGATAGAGGGCAGGGCGATTAGACATGCATTCCCCAAGATAAGCACATGGAATCGGTAGCGTACCTGTTCCTCGAACCGACGTATGTTGTGCACTTCGATCTGAAAGTCCTTCGGGCGGTTGACATTGGTCTTACCGGTAGCATAGTCTGCAACCAGGTCAGTGCTCACTCCTTCTTGGCGCATAGGAACTCACTCACCTATATAGCCGTCCTTGCCATCATCGGTACCGTCCCACAGTCCGAGTATACCGGTGGTGGAGGCGGGAAGTACTGCTGCAGTCATGTTGCGATTTTTGGATAAGGCGAGCAGATGCCTAGAACCAATGTCGATTGCCCTATATCTACCTGGTCTTTCGATTACATCAAAGACGGCCACTGCTTTTGAGCTATCAAGGCATCGGCTCGTGGCTTGCTGGAGGCTGCGGGGGATTGCAGGATTTGAGCATTGGTATATGGTGCGACATGGGATTCAGTGACATGTCTGGAGGATTACAGGAGCTGCTCACCAGTCACAGACGGAACGGCCGCTCAATGTCCGTTACGCCGACTCTTCAGCATCAATTCGGCAGTACCTCCCTGGGAAACGCTAACAACTGGTCCACCTTCATCGTGTCAGTAATCGAGCACGTATCGTACCTCTGAGGGCTGTCGAAGTTGCCTTCTGCTCTATCACAGTGCTGTACCGTCTCCTGCTGAACATTCAATCATGGCATTACAATCGAACGAGGCTGCAAAGTCTTCCACCACCGGCTCCGTCTTCGTGGCAACTGGCACAAAGGATGGCCGACCCGGACGATACGATCACACCAGCGGCTCCACCAACGTCAAACTAGCCCCAATCTCAATCACCGTCGAAAACGTCCGCACCCTCCCGCAACCTCCAAAGACTGAATCTGAGGGATACCAACTTGCGTCCTTCCAGACCAGCCTCCCAGACGATCCCTTTCTCGATGCAGACACCCCGGAGAATAGATCCACCATCGAATCCATCTACTTCCCTGAATGTAAAGCCCTCGTCCAGAGAGTGACAGGCGCCGCAGAAGCCTTCCCTTACGTCTACCGCATCCGCAACCAAGAGAAAGCCATGACCGATATATCCAAAGCCGACTTCCACAAAGATTCCGTTCCCATTGTCCACGTCGACCGCGATACTGAAACAGCCCGCCAACGCCTCATCGCCTCCCTCGGCGCTGGAAAAGCCGAACATCTACTCACCAAATACAAACGGTACGGCTCCATGAACGTCTGGCGTCCTGTCAAAGACGCAGTCCAGAAATGGCCCCTCATGCTCGTCGACCATCAGGCTATCCAAGACTGGGATTACGATACGCACATGTTCCGGATCCACTTCACCAACGATACCAGGATCTCGACGAGAGGAGAGAAGAATCATGAGACGATGTTGATGAAGGATGAGCGGTATCGGTACGTTTATGCGGAGGGGATGAGACCTGATGAGGCATGGCTGTTCTATGCGTTTCATTCGGAGCCGAGGTTGGGGATTCCGCATAGTGCTTTCTGGGATGATGGGACCTGTGAGGGGGCGAGGACGAGGTGGTCGATCGAGGTGCGGATCTGGGTTTTCTTTGAGGACTGAGAATGGTGATGAGGAGATGTAGATTTTTAAGGGTCTTAACTCACTGTGTAAAATGCTTCCTAATCCTGACGGCCTCGGTCCCCAACAGAAGGGTGATAGCTGGACTTGAGCACTACGTGACATTGTCTCGGCAGGTTGTGATCAATATCGAGCGAAGTGCGTCGCGCGGCGTACGTCTTACTCACCGCTCTGATGTTTAGACTATTGGCTGATGCCTTCAATCCCTTGCTTAAGGGCTTTATGGGGATATCCATGACTGATCTTGTTCACTGTGCGTGATTGCATTTCTTGATCGTCTACTATGGAAGTCTGTTCTAATGAACCCAATCGATACGTTCACGCCTTGTACTTCTGCATGGGTCTCCATATCTTGATGGGATTGCCTAGAGTCGTTCCGTTAGCAGAGTTCTTCCATTCCTTGCGTTTGCTGTACATACTCATGGTCTCCCTCCAATGAGCCATCAACCCGCCCATCCGCGAAATCGTCATAAGCCCAGGCACGATCTCCCTTGGAATACCCCTGTTCGACTTGTCAGGCTGGTCACGCCCAGTTGTAGTCTCGAGTCACTCACAACGCGATATAGATGAAACATCCATAAAAGTCCGCATTAAGCTTCAACTTCCTCTCCACAAAATACGGGTCCGTATTCGCCTGGCGATCAATCTCCATCGCGACTTGGAGTAGAGGGTTCGCATCCACCTTCTCACGATGCGTCTCCATCAACTCTTCAATCAAGATCGCCCTCGGATCTCGGGTCTTGTACATGCGATGTCCGTACCCAAAGAGCCGGAACTCTTTCCTCTTCACCGCTTCCAGGTACGCAGGGACCAACTCCGGAGTGCCCAGCAACTCAAGTCCCTGGTAACAAATCTCGATAGCCCCAGCATGGAGTGGTCCTGAACCGGCAGCCATGGCGGCGAGGACGCAAGTCATGGGGTCGGTCATTGTTGAGGCGACGTGGAGGAATGCGGCAGTGGAGCAGGAGAGTTCGTGATCTGCGATGAGGATCCAGAGGCGGTCGATTGTGCGGGAGACTGATTTGTCTGGATCTGGCATGCCGATCATGTGTAAGAAATTCTCCACGAGGGTGAAGCCTTCTTGGGGTGGGTGGAATTCAATGTCTTTGACGTGGCAGTAGCAGATGGCCATGGTTGTGGCGACGTAGGCGATACAGCGGATGATGGCGTCGTCGGTTGTAACGAGGTTCTGATGGTAGGTCATTTCGGGGCGGTGGCGGGATGCAGTCATCTGGGCGTCTGTGCCCAGGTATGCTGCGACGCCGGTTGTGCACATCGAGAAGAAATCCAGGTTTGGACTGAAGGAACTTGAGCTGGACGGTCTGACTACCAACATTCAAGGTCAACTCACGGCATGCTTCGGATGACATCCAGCACTGTCTGCGGAGGGTCCAATGCCTTGGTCAACTTAAGCTCAAAGACTTCCTTCTCTTCTTGGGTGGGAAGATGGCCCCAAATGAGAAGGTGTATCGTGGCATCGAAGTCATGCTCGCGGAACAACTTCTCAATAGGCACTCCACGGTATCGCAGCTCTCCCTTCTCCCCATCACTATGGGAGGGAGAAACGTCAGTCGACTCGACGCACGGCACCCACTTTTGTCGAAGCACTCACATAGAAGTGATAGAAGACTCCTTGCACGCAGTGTGTTGGAAACCAGGATCAATGACTGCAAGTTTCTGCTCGCGGGTACCTTCGCTCCCAGCAATAGGAGCAGTGATACTGCTCAGATCCGATCCTCGCAAGAATCCTTCCACCACAGGGAGATTATGGATCTTGGAAGTTCGGGAGTCGAAGACATACAGGTAGTCAGGTTTCTCGGTATGATCGTTGACGCCGTTCGCATGAGGTAGCGGGAAAGGCACCGATGCCTTGGCGGGTACTGCGTCTCCATTGCTGCGATTCGTGTTGCCAAAATGGACCGGAACGGCTGCAGGTTCTAGAATGGTTGCAGCTGGAGCCATTACCAGGAGAAGCTTGGGGTAGTATTGGAATAGTGTTGCCTTACTATCATGGCTTCGATATAAAGCATGTGAAAGTTATGTGACCAGAGACGCTTGCCGATGATCCGCACATCCTCCCATCCATTCGGACAGATGTGGTCCGAGATCTCATGAGGACTAGCTCTGGTATATCAAGCGAACTGCTTACTGTATCAAGCGATAGCAGCTCTAAGACTTCATCGATGTTGGCTATGCGGGAACGTGAGAAGTTGCTCGCTCCTTGCCCCTGGGAACCTGGAAACATGTTCCCGGACATATTCGGCTTTCGTTTGAAAGTCGTCTATGCCGCTAACGTGACAGCGCGATTCCTCGTGTTCTTATTGTCAAAGCTCGTTATCGTTACCTATTGGCCTAAGTATTTACTATAGCTTACCTCATTTAAGTGTTTGCTATTTCTTACCTCAAACTAATGGGCTACTAACTCCCTACAAGCAGCCCGTCATACCCAAGAGATACAAAACAAAGGTTCTGTACTAGCTGTCTGGTATATGACTACGTCGATATGCAATGCCAGTCAAGCAGCCTCCACTATCACATGAAAGATAACGCCCCCTGAAACTCAATCGATGACCCTTGGGCGTGGTCTCTCTCTTCCATTTGAATACCTGCGCACTCGGGTACAGCTCTTCTTCGCCACGTGCTGATTCCTCGCAGTCGTCCGGCTGAAGAAAGCACCACACATCGGACACCGGAAATTCGGCCGCGCCCTGCCCTTTTCGATATGGTGCCGAAGCAAATTGCTGCGGTTGGAGAACACTTTCCCATTGCAATCGTGCTCCCAGCACCGGAATTCAGAACTGTTTGTAGTCTGCTCGGTGCCAGCACTCCCAGCTTTGCCCGCTGCTGTCACATCTGCGTCGCCGGATCCGGCTGTTGTTCTGCTCTGTCCCGATGCAGATGGCGACGTGTCATCATCCTCATCATCCATATCGTCCATGCTGGAACGATCCGAGTCGGGAGACGACATAGAGGGATTGTCCGCTGTAGGCGTAGTCCGACGCTCAGGGTTACGTAGTACAGTCCGCGAAGCTTCGAAATGCTGGGTAAGAGTTTGACTGTTGGTGTCAACGAAGGGGTCGACAGCACATAGTCCGAGTGTCTTGTGGGGAGCCGACCGCGTCAATGCGTTGCATAAGTGCAAGACATCGGGCCACAATGGCAGTGGTAGTCGGCCTTGAGTCAAGACGCCCTCAAGTTCGTCTTTGCCGCTGGCGTAGAACGCCGACATTGTCCGCTGTTTATGAAGCTCCCGACACTGAAACTCAAAGCTGCCTCGAAAACGATGCAGCACAAAACTTGATCTTGCTATGCTTGGAGATCAGAGTCCAGTGAAGTCAGATATCAAGACAAGCCTTTTGCAGCTGCTCGACAGCAGGGTCGATCAGATTGTAAATCCTACTCTACCACTGACATACAGTTTTCCTCGTCAGCTGTCACCTACGAATCGCATTAGCACTACTGTGCCTCTCATTCCTTCAGCACAGGGTTGGAGATGAGGCGAAAATCTCAAAAGATAAGAACTCCGAGACCATTGGTGCATCAACCCATCCAGGCGTAGTCGCAGGTGGCACCGCGTTGCTGCTGAGTCGAGGTAGCATTCCTTGCGCTCAGCTGAGATCAGCTCATACTTCTCAGCTCCTGTAAGGAGGTTGAGCCTTCGCAGATCCGCATTGCCTCTTCCAACTGGCAGGATTTTGGTTTGCATGACCTGAACCCAATGATATCTTCTGTCCCTGGTGGAAGATGCTATTCGTCGACGTCCGGAGCCAGTTGGTATTACCGCTTTTCCTCCTGCAGTATCAATGAAAAGGGGTGGGATACACAATACGCTTATGCCGACGAAGGAGTCGACCGGTGTCAGTCCCACTTCGATTTTTGATCCGCATTACGCTTGGGAGTCGAGGTGGGTTCGTCTAAGTGTTGAAGTGGGGAGCGTACCGGCGGACTAGCGAAGGGCTATATAGTAGCAATCAACTATTTCCCTAGCGTGAACAGCCGGGGCGTGCATCGTGTCTGCATGGCAATGACTCCCAAGCCGTCTCGAAGGACCCGACCATGTCTATTCACGTAAGTGGTCAGGGCCAATCCTACCGACTTTGCATACTACTGAGACGTGAGGTCGCATGATGCTAAGCACGCTCTACTGCATTCGGGCTGGCTTGCAGTTGTGAACCTGAGTAAACCCTCCGGTGGGATGTAACCTGTTAGCTTACCCGATGGTCCAGCCGCCGTTCATCCAACATACTGAGCCACCTATCAAGTCAGAGCCGACTTTCACTGCGCTCGTGTCCTTGTATTCAACATGGTCCCACTACTCGTGTTGCTTATAGCAATGATCCACCATCGCGCGTCCGGTAACAGACGAGAGTGGATCAGTACGATTGGTATCACACCAAGCTAACCAGTCTTGGTGTAAAGCCTGCATGTCAACACGCCGCTCGTGCCGCTCCGGCATGCCCTGCAGGCAACATGCGTACACTACTGCAGTCTGCCGATCCGTCTGTAAGCGTCTGCCCGCTCGCCTGCGGCAAATCAATGATATAGTGGTCAATCAATTGTTGATAGGCCATGTCTATTTTGGTGGTACAATCGCTGCAGATCGAACATGTAGTGCACTTGAATAGGAGCATATCGCAACGACCGGACCGTTGGGCCACGGGCCAGAACGAGTGCAGTGCATGTGATAGGACTGCGCATGCAGTAGTAGGTGAGCGAAGCAAGCTTTCAACTGCCTTGGGCACCTGCTGAAGCGCTCCCAGCGGTCCTGTCACAGTTTGAGGAGGGCAGAGCGGAATTTGCCGGCACGCCATCACTCGATGAGGTGCTTGCAGGAAGCGGCCGGTGTTCGGACGTGGAGCTTTTCCCCCAGCAGGGTGATATGAGTGTTGCTGTTGTGACAGGGTCCACGGAGCAAGGGGGGGGGGGGGTTATGTCATCGTATGGACAGGCACGGAATACTCAAGAACCCCTGACTAGACCTGCCAGCTCAGTGCTAGAGCCGCGATCGTCGCTGGCCACGTCTGCCCGCCAGCTGTAGCCATCCCGATACACAATGCCCAGAAGCAAGAGCGACAGCACCCACAGGACAGCCGTCACTGTAGCAGTCCACCCAATCCCTACTGCTTTGTTCAATGGGCCGATGACCGCCACTGCTCCTGCACTGAGAAGCAATCTGATCAAGTTCATCGCTGCCCCGATGGCCGCCGCATCCTCGCGATTCAAGTCGGTCAGCAGTGCGGCATTCGCGACCATGACGGCGGTCAGGAGCAGGGCAACGATGAACATTGTGATCAAGATCGCGGGGAGGGGCATATGATATTGCATTTGCCAACCATAGGCAGCTAAAAGGCCCGCAGAAACAATGACGAATGGAAAGGCAAATTCCAGCCGTGCCTTTTCGAGATCGAACCCGGACACATCTGGCTGGCGACCCTTCGTGATACGAAGACCTAGAGACGTCAGGAAACAGTTTCAAGCAGCAATCAGAATGTTTATCTTTGTAAAGCAGCACGACGTCACTTACCCTGCTTCTCTGCCTCTCGCCGAAAGTTCCAATCGATCAGAAGCACTGTCGTCCGATATGCCAGAAGACTACCAAAGCCCACGGGAAGGTAACAGAGGCCGACTTGTACCTTCAATCCCAGTTAGCATCAGCCTTTCACCGTTGCATCGTGGCCGAACTTGCCGCGGTATAATGGTAGCGCTGCTGCAGCTGTGACGCAAGAACGCTGGTGACCGAAGCGTATCCAGCATATAGCAACCCACCCGTTGCGGAGATGAAAAGATTTTCCTTGTCCAGCAGCAACATCAGAGACGTAAAGGGGCTTGGTCGCTTTTGGCGACGTTCCACGGTATCGAGATTCGGCCTGGGAAACGTAGAATCCTGGCCTCCGTTCCGCATCTGCAACAACGATAGATTCCAGCGCTGAGGAGGGACCGAGCCGTCGCCCACGACAGATCGAGCGGTCTCACGGAAAAACACGAAGATCGTGGCGTTAAGGACGATACCAAACACAGCGAGGCACCAGAACACGCTTCGCCAGCCGCGATATTGGGTAAGAAGACCGCCCAAAATTGGACCTACGACAGGTCCCATTGCGGAGATGGCCATTGCGTAAGCCATATATTTTCCTCTTTCCGCGCGAGTCGCGAGATCGGCGGTCACGGCTTGAGCCAGCGCGAAGGTGCCGCTACTGCCAGCACTCTGCAAACATCGCAGCAGTAGCAGGGCCGTGAAGTCTGTTTGTAAAGCGAGGCCGAGGTTGGCAATGGACCATATTGTCAAGCAGACTAGGAGTGCAGGGCGACGACCGTATGAGTCGGCAAAGGCAGCCGTGACAGTCGGCGAGAGACCTTGAAGGATCTGGTAAGAGCTGATGGTCAAATTGGCTTTAGCGACGGATACGCCAAGGTCCTGCGCGATGGCGACGATGGACGGGTAATACGTTGAGGTCGATAGCGGTGATGTGATTGCTGCCAGTGAGGCTACAACGAGGAGCGACTTGACCTTTGTCTCGGAGAGCAGGGTCCAAGGTCGTTCAGCAGATTCAAAGTCGTTATCCGGTTCTGGGAAGGCCGCTTTCGAGGATTCGTCAGAGCTTCTATCCTTTGGCGACGTTCCGCTGTCCCGTCGATTAGGGTCATCTTCTTGCTGATATCTCGTAGAAAGTTGCATCTTTGTGCCAGAAGCTCAAAGATGAGACTGCGAGGGGACGCGAAAGCGTTGAGGTTCGGAGTGCCTGGGTGTCTGCGTTTGAATGTGTGGGCAAGCCATCTGTCGCGCAAAGATCAAGGACGCCAAGATCAGCCGCAGAACGCAGGTGACGTTGCCTGCTTGTTCCATGGTGCGTGATCATAACTGGTACTCGTTCGAATCTTGATCCTACCATGCATGCAATCGGGACATTGCCTTTGTTGGGCAAAGGATGAATTTTCGCCACAAGCTTTAGTACTACGGATCATTTCGTGCAGGAAGCGGCACATGCATTCATTGAGACGCATAGACGTTCCTGATGGATGTACCGAGCCCGTAGATCCCAGAGCACATCAATACAGCACTCCTGCGATCCTGACCGGCGGAATTCAGCTCCGACTTCTGCATGTTCAAGTCACGGCCGAGGAGTTCCATCGCCAAGAACCCGCAGCTTGTTACTCAAATTCGACCTGGAATAGCATGTAAAAGTTCATGGGAGATTCGAAGTCCTCGCGTACGCTGTCAAACCTCCGCTGTGGCTAGACATGACTACCCCATCGAGCGATCTGGAGAGAGCTCAGCAAATCCAGAAAGCCTTACTACAGGGTACTGCGAAGATGAATCGCGAAAAACCTCTTGATTACAGTACCCTGGCCAAGAAGACGACAGTCGTGACAGGGGGCGGATCGGGAATTGGGCGCGGCATTGTAGACACTCTTCGTAGTCATGGCGCTATGGTTGCGGTTCTGGACCTAATCTGGCCGTCGGTTGGGTCAGACGAAGGACACAGCGTCAACATGGAAGGTGTCCAGTTTTTTGAGTGCGACGTGAGCTCCTGGGATTCTCTGCTCCGAGCCTTCCAGCATGTAATGACATGGTCCAATGGTCAGTTGGACGCCGTGATAATGTCGGCCGGCCTGAGATCACACAATATAAAAGACCTGTTGCGGAACTCAAGCGCAGCTGAGGTGCCACAAAAGCCGCCGAGCGCTGTGTTTGATGTTAATCTCCTGGGAACCTACTACACGACATACCTGGCACTGTGGTACTTTGCGCGGCGTAAAGCGGACGACAACGAAGCAGAAGGCGGCTGGAAGCCACAGCTGCTCTTCCTCGGATCGCTGGCCAGTTACGTAGAGCAGCCTCTCAGTACCGATTACTGCGCTTCCAAGCATGGCGTCCGCGGATTGTGGAAAAGCATACGGGCCCATGGTGCATCGTTTGGAGGTTGCCAGATGAACATGCTGGCGCCGACACTGATCAACACGCGGAAGGGGTTGAGCAAGACTCGGGCGGGTGGCCTGTCGGGATACTTCAAGCTAGGAGAAGTTGAAGACGTTGTCGCTGGAGCACTTCGTTGCCTGTGCGATGCCGAAATGGACGGTACGTGTCAAATTCTCCTCGGCTTCGCCAGGCCAAAAACTGACCTCCTGCCAGGGCGGGCTTTATGTTGTGTCAGAGGAGAAGAGGGTGATGCTGGCTGCCACAATTTCGATTTGTGTGATAACATATTAGATGTGAACGGAGGAGAAAGGGTGTTGGAGAACTTCAGAAATGGGATCGTGGCTAGTCTAGGGTGACATAAGCTAGCACGTGATGTCTTTCTTTCTTGAGAGGCCATAGTAGGTACCTCCGTACCCTCTTGGACGACTGGTGCTCTCATGGTCCTCCTGAACATGCCCATGCGTCCCTAACTGTACAGCTGCTACATGTGTCCAGTACGCTTCGCGAATTCCCGTCCCGGCCTGTCGTGATAACTCTGCTTGCGGTCCACTCCCTTGCTCGCATTGCCGTTCCCAGAGCCCCCATCGCCCAGCGCTCCGTACGAGGGTCGAAAAGATGGGGCGTCTGTCGATGGGATGAGGGCATCCTCCTCTGCATCGCCTTCGTGTGGTTCCGGGAGTCCTTCATCAGGCCGTGCCTCGTAGCCCTCGTCTCGCCAGGCGAGCAGACCGGACGCGCAGATGGCCGCAGCGCCAACACTTCCAATCAAGACTCGTGCGAGCGCCTTCTCATACACCGGAGACACGGCGTCCCTAGTGGCTTTGTCCAAGTGACCAAGCGAGTATGGCGAGTCCGCCAAGTGCTTGAGCGCGGTGGGCAGTGAGGATCTCAAGGTATATTGCAGGATAGCTGAGGACACACCCACCCCCGATGCCGCTCCCAGGAAGCGGAAGAAGTTCCTGGCCGAAGTCACCACGGCCCGCTCGCTTTTCTTGGTGTGTGCTTGCATTGCGACCGCCATGGGCTGGTTAGCTGCGCCGACTCCTATGCCGATTAGCAGCAAAGCCAGGACGATGAGCCCCGGACCTGACCCTCGATCGAACCAAGTCTCCAACAGGCTTCCAGTCAGCAGACATATGACGCCGAATCGAATTGTAGTACCGTACTGCCCGCTCTTGGACATCCAGCGACCAGCTAGCATTGACACGATGACCTGAATGGCAACGATCGGAAGGAGCAGGAGACTAGAGACGACAGGCGACCATTCCCTCAAGATCTGCGCATAGAGGGGAATGAAGTACACATTCGTCTGGTTGATCCAGCCGAGCGTGAAGGTCTGCATGAGGAGCGCGCACACATCAAGTTTGGTGAATAGCGTTACTGGAAAGGTCAGCATGACACGCGGCATCGTGTAGCTGGACGTTCAGCTTACAGGGTATGATTGGCAGAGCGGCCACTCTCCATTCCACTACGAGGAAAGCAATGGTTGCAACGCCCGATACAGACAGCAAAGCTATGACTATGGGTGAGTTCCACGAGAAATAGCTGCCGGCGCCAGAGACTGGGACCATAAATGTGACAATGGCGATTGTCGACGTCAAGGAGCCCAGCCAGTCGACCTTAGCCACGTTCTTCCGGAAAGAGTCTGTTGGTGTCGTCGAAGGCAGCATATATGCAGCCAAGAGGGCAGCCAATCCGCCCAAGGGCGAGATGAACCAGAAAAGTCCACGCCAACCGAGAGGAGACTTGATGAAGGCTGCTGCCAACAACGGACCACATATATTCCCACCGACCATGAACGGTGCAATGAAGGCCATATACTGTCCTCTATCACGCAGAGATACAACGTCTGTTGCAATGATCGTGGCCAGGTTTCCAGCGCCGCCGCCTGAGGCACCAGTCAGGGCACGTAATGCGTAGAGCATCGGTGGGTTCACTGCGAAGCCACACGCAAGCTCTGCAACAGCGAAGACGGCAAGTACAGAGACGAACAGAGCTTTCCGGCCGAAGATATCCGATAGGCGGCCATACAGGACGGAGAATACTGTCGTTGCAACCAGTGCAGAGCTTCCAGCCCAAGTGATCGATTTTTCCGCATGGATATCTTGCGCGATGGTGGGTAAAAGTGTTGATAGGCCGTTGTGGTCAATGTTTATGACGAGGAGTATGACGCCGAGAGTGATGACAGCCAGGACCAAGTCCCTCTTTGGCAGAAAGTTCTCCTGGTCGTGGAGAGCAATTCGGCTCTCGGAACGCGCCATCCAGATCGATATAGAATCCAAGCCGTCGAGGTGACAATAGTTCCAAGCATAAAGGTGCTAGCTACAATTTCGCGGTAGTGAGAGGTAAGTCCTGCAAATTTCAAGGCACTACATCTGATCTGTGCATACCGAGCTCAGAGAATTGTCTCGGGAGGCACATTGGTCATTATGCAACATCGAGGGGCTGGATACTGGCATGAATGGCAGATCCCATCCCCTGTGAGCCTTCACCTGTCTGGCCCCAAATCTCTTCACATGCTTCTCGCTCCGCAATCCCGTCATCCTGCAATCCTCCTAGACCTTCACACCGAAATTTTGGTTTCGACCTCTTAGTTGGACACCAGCCATGATTCGAATTTACATGTAATGGCGAGAGCTGAACGCTCAGCACTACGATGATTATGGGCGAAGCTAAAGTCGTCGCAGAAGCCATTCGATATCCCTCAAGCGGCGGTGCAAAGCACATGGCCAACAGTCTTCCTTTACACAACATCAAAGGAACGAAACTCAAGGTGCATCAATCGCTTGACAGTGCCTAGACCGCCTTGCCAAGATCAAAGCCATATCTCTCCTGGATCCCTCTTCGATTGAGCTTACCCACAGATGTAACAAGACCCTGTAGGTCAACGATAGTCAGCAGTGTCAGACTCATGTAGTAAAGGGTGCCAATGACTTACGCTCTGGGTTGTCCAGTCTTCTTCGGCAAGCACAATTCGGTCTACCATTTCAAAGCTCGCAAGACCTTCCTTCTTGCCTGCCGCTCGGATTTCGCATAGAACAAGATTAGCAATCTCTGGTTTGCAGTACAGCTCCCGCTTCTCACAACCTTCCACGGCTATAATACAGCGCTCCGCCAGAAGCCTTAGAGCTGCTTCATCTGGAAGCACGACCGCCATTGGTCTACTTTCCTCGGACGTCATGGAAACGCATATGTTGAGTACCACGCCACACGATCGATATATCGACTCGAGTCGTTCCAGGGCGATATACTCCCCATTCAACGCTTTTACGAGATTCTTCTTGCGATCAATGATCCTGAGCTGACCAAGATTGTCAAACTCTCCAATATCCCCGGATCTGAACCATCCATCCCGGGTGAACGCCGCCTGATTCTCAGCTTCGTTGTTGAGGTATCCAGATGTGATTGAATCGCCGCGCATCCAGATCTCGCCTTGTGGTGGCACTGTGGATGTGGAATATTGCTCGTAGTCGACGAGCTTGACTTCGACTGACGCGGGTATCTCGCCTAAAGCCGCGTCTGTCCAATGTGCGGGATCCATGAGCGCTCCCATGGCTGCGGTTTCGGTTAGGCCATAGCCAGAGATCAGTGGTGCGATGCTTTCGGATATAAATCGCTGTGTTCCTCGTGCAATGGGGCCACCACCTGTTATACACAGTCGAAGCTGTCCGCCCATGGATGCTCTCACTCCTTGCAGTAGCGGGTCATCGACGCCATTCATCATCATGCCAGGCACGCCGCCGGGGTGGATCAATTGCCCAAAGGAATCTTGCAAACCCGCGTCTAAGTTGTTGATCTTTGAGAGAATGCCTTTCTTGACAGCCTCCCAAACAGCTGGTACGCCTACGAGAACCGTGGGCTGGAATTCAATGATATCCCCACTACAGTTTCTCATGGATCGGTCAAACATAGTCTTGGCACTTCCGTATCCCAAAGTTGCACCCCAATACAAACAGGCCGATTCGAAAGCGAATTCTAGCATGTGGGCTAGCGGTAAGTATGCCAACAAGCCGTCATTAGGACCGATGTGGGCACCCAAAATCGAGTCCAGCCCTGTGATGGCGGCTATGAGATTCTTATGCGAAATCAGCACTCCCTTCGGCATCGCTGTCGAGCCTGAAGTGTACATGATACACGCCAGATCGTCCGGAGCGGGGGGAGTCGGTTCGATGTACCCGTTCGTCTGGCCTATCTTCATGAACTGGCCCCAGGTATAGACGGCCTTTAGTTGCGGGTGTGATTGCTTCAGGTTCTCTATGTCCTCCTGTATGTCCTCCGCGTCATCACGAGATGTGAGAAGCGACTCGTCGTCATTGTAGATGATATATTGGACACCCTGAGCTTTTGCAAGAGTGCTAAGTACTTTTGCCAGCAAATTCCTGTCCACGAACATCGCCGTTGGCCGCGTCTCTTGGATAACATGCGCAAGGCTTTCGGCCGCAAGACTGTCGTAGGAAGTAACAAGTGTTAGACTTTGGCTCATGGCACCATGAGCCGTTGCAAGCCAGTTGGGGTGTGTTGCTCCAAACATATGCACCCGATCTCGCCGAGGCTGTAGGCCCAGTGAACGGAATGCTTTCCCAGCGTTCAGTGCCACTCGCTCGAAGTCGTTGAAGGAAGAGTACTCATATGCTGACAGCTCGTAGTAGGTCCAATTCGCTTCTTCGTGCGAGCGAATGAAACGTCGTTTTCCAATTGCTCTGGCGTGTCCATACTTGTGGCCTGAGCGCCGGAGAATATCGTAGGCGGTGTTGACGCCAATTTCTGGTGTTGATCGCAGAGAAGACAGATATTTGGAGTTTCTACGAGGTATTGTCTCGCCTTTGCGATTCTCGCTGCCAGGAACTTCGGTCGTCAAGGGAGCGCAATTCACAAGCCCGGAAGGCATCGTAGTCATGATCTATCGGAAGAAGTGGCGAGAAGAGATGTAACCGTCGCCAGGGCAGTGACATCTACAAAGTTGCTTTGGCACGTTCTAATGCTTCATGAGATCGGGCATCTTCATTGGGGTGATCTGACGTGAGTAAATGTGGTACCATACAAGATTGCCTTGTGCCGACCAGATGGTATAGCAAGAGGATTGCAGGATCAATGTACTTGTGGAACACGGATGAATGATGACGCCTCGTGACCAGGACGCCGGTTGATTGCATAAGGACGATCTCTGACTGACACGAATACCAGTATCATCGGCGCTCCACATCGGCTGTTTGACTTTCAAACAGCGACAGTTGACTGAATTCTTCGTCAAAGATTGGAGAACCGTTCTCGCATGGCAGGATGTACTCCTCTCACAAAAGGCGGCTCTTTTGCAACTCGCAACGATACGTCCTGCTCCCTTTTGTGCAAGTCTTGTAGCCACTCACTCAGCGCGGCTGCTGTACCCGCTGGATTCTCTTGCGCCAGCATGTGCCCTGCATGAACCGTTTGGGCTGTGATATTTCCATTCCGTTCGCTCCACCCAATGGCAGTATCGTCTAGATATATTTGCTGACGCCGCTTGTGATTCAACATGGATCTTGTAGCCCAAACATACAATACTGGACAACACAGCTGAGCCAACGACTCCCGCATCTGGAAACTTTCCGGTCGTCTAATACCAGGCATTATCGTGGTCTCTGCAGCTGGGTAGTCCAGATCTTGCCGCCTTCCAAATCCGCGAAGAGGCGGGTCAGGAACAATCCACATATTGACTTCGACTTCTTTCGGAGTAACTAAAGCCACTCCATTCTCCCACACTCCAAAATTGGCGTCTCGGGGTGTCATAGGTCTCAATTCATGTTTGAGAATCCTCTGAAATGCTCGCGGGTCATAGTCTTTGTACATTCGGCTGCTGCAAAGCTCTTCGGTTGCTTGTTGAAGCGAGGGCCACGAATCGGTTTTTTGTATCGCTAGAAGACCTGGATAGAACTTTAGAGGCGGAGGCCAGTTGAAGTGCTTTCCAGGACCCATACCAGGCTCTAGCATAGCAATGCCACTAAAAAGACGGGGGTGCCACGCTGCCAGATAGCTAATTACTCCAGCTCCGAGTGAGTGTCCAATGCCCACCAGTGGTTGCTGCATCTCGGCTTGGAAGTAATTGATGACTTGGAAGATGTCTCGGGAGTAGTCCAGCCAGTCAATGTCGTCTCCGAGGCTTCCCTCGTTCAACAGGTGGGAACCCCCGTTGTGCGCTGCATCGATCATCCAAATGGCATCAATGGGTGCGCCACACTCAGCAAGCTCATCGAACCACGGTTCAAAAGACTCTTTGTTGCCGCCGATGCCATGGGCCACGATCAAGGTGAGAGCCGGCGCCTGACACGGTGTTCGGTCGTGTCGTACATACTGTTTGACGGCCAGACGGAGGGGTGTGCTACCTTTGCGCGCGCCACGAGCGGTGCCTCGTACGAACGCTGCCGGGACGATGTGGGACTTCACTCTCCATCGTGTTGCGGTCATGGTCAGGAGTTAAGGGCAAAGGCGTAAACGAAACACGCGACGAGAAGAGACTTCGGGCGTGGAGACATACGGGTGTCGGGCAAGGCAACCGGTACAGCATCGTGGCGATCGGGAACATGCTACACGTCTCGTGCAATCACACGTGCTCGAGGTGTCAGGAGGCGCGAAGACGTGAATCGCAGGATGATGCAGCGGAGGAAATGTTGACGCCGACTGAATGTGCCAAGCTGTTCGGCCCGCGCCGCAGATCATGTGACGTCGACAACAGACGTGTCGCGGTCAAATCCTCGTGTGGAGACGCAGGAACATCAGGGATCAGGTTGGGGATGTTCATGAGGATGACCTTGAGGATGGCGTCGAGGATGAGTGCCACTAGCCGGTGTACTGGAGGAGCCGTCTCATGGGGGCCTGGCCGTCATGATGCTCAAGCATGGCCGTCCATTGCAGCCGGACCACCAGCCTTGAGCCTACCTCTCTTCCCGACGCACTTGCACGAGGCGACATCAGGAGATCTTAGACTTGATCAGATCATTACCCTCCAAGCATGGCCGTCGGAGTGTCTGCGAAGGACGGCAATGGCCATCTGAACGGCTTCACCAACGGGCACTCTTTCGACAAGGACCATGTCGGAACCCACGAGCAAACGGTGGCCATATGTGGCATTGGACTGCGACTGCCCGGTGGTGTCCGCAGTGATGCAGACCTGTTCGAACTTCTCGTCAACAAGCGAGACGCCCGTGGTAGAGTGCCGGCCACCCGCTACAATGTCGACGCGTACTACGATCCACGAGGAAGGCCTGGCTCCATTATAACGGAGCACGGATACTACCTTGACGAAGATCTCGCCAGAATCGATGCCTCCATGTTCAGTATGTCAAAAGCTGAAATCACTCAAATGGATCCCGGGCAGCGTCTCTTGCTAGAAGTCACCCGCGAAGCATTTGAAGGTGCTGGCGAGGGAGATTTCCGAGGCAAACGGATCGGGACCTTCATCGGCGACTTTACCCAAGGTAAGCAACGGCCCTGCACAATGTCGTTTGGTGAGGCTAGAGGCACGCTTACAACATCCATGGCTTCTACGCTTCCATTGGGGCATTCAAGCTAACAACCTCGGCGTATAGATTGGGAAGATCTTCAGCACGCAGATCTGATGCATAGTGCGCCATACCAGCTGACGGGAAAAGCTGATTTCGTTCTCTCGAACCGCCTAGCCTACGAGTACGATTTGACTGGACCCAGCGTCAACATTAAGACTGCCTGCTCTGCGACCGCAGAAGCTTTGCATCAAGCTCTGCTGTCCATTGGAGCCGGAGAATGTTACGCTGCCATTGTGGCAGGAGCCAATCTTATCATGACCCCTAAAGGAAGCATTGGGATGACCGCCATGGGAGTTCTATCCCCAGATGGATCGTGTAAGACTTTCGATAGCAGCGCTAACGGATTTGCGCGCGGCGAGTCTGTGAGTGCCATCTACATCAAACGTCTCGATCATGCGCTACGAGACGGTAACCCTGTCCGAGCTGTCATTCGTGCCTGTGGAAGCAACGCCGACGGTGGCGGTACAGGAAGGACATTTGGCACTCCAAACCCGGTCTCACAAGAAGCTTTGATTAGGCAGACGTACAGCAACGCTGGCCTAGATCCGCACGATACCTCTGTAATTGAGCTCCATGGCACTGGTACCCCGATTGGCGATCCGCTAGAGGCTCTTGCAGTGGCTAATTGTTTCGCCGACGGCATGAAAGATGTTTATATCGGCTCCGTTAAGCCAAACCTGGGACACGGCGAAGGTGGGTCCGCCATGGCAAGCATCATCAAATCTGTACTCGCACTTGAGAATCGGACTGTTCTACCCAACATCAAATTCAACACGCCGAACCCTAAGAGTACGTTATGTTGTGCCATTGGAAGACGTGCTGTGTTAACGGACTACAGTCCCGTGGGAACGAAATCTCAAGGTCCCTACAGAGCCACTGCCTTGGCCGCAGAACGCATGCGAAAGAATGAGTATTAATTCATTCGGCCTGGGAGGCTCGAACACCCATGTATGCTCAACGCACCCCCAACCCTCGCGGATGAGGCTATAACTGACGAGGCAACAGATTGTGATTGACTCCGCTGCTTCATTCGGCATCAGCTCGCCCACCGCACAGCCAGTTGGATATCAAAGTGGAAGCCCTCGAAGTTCGTTACTGCTGATGTCTGCAAACAGTGCATCTGCGATACCGTCCATGGCCAAAGGGTACGGGAAGTACCTTCAACGCCATCCAGATCGTGTCGATGACATGGTCTACACGCTTTCTGAGAGGCGTGAGCGCTTGAAACAAGCTTCCTTCTGCATTGCACGTGGCAGTTCCTTGACACATCCTGCACCGGCTGCAGCCTCATCTCGAGTCGTTCGTACTGCCTTCATCTTCACTGGTCAAGGTACAGGAATCGCAAAGCATAGATGCAGACTTCCGCTGACAGCACCTAGGAGCGCAGTGGATGGGCATGGGAAGAGAGCTGATGCAAGAAGAGCCTGTCTTTGCACGTAGCATCCGAGAGATGGACGCGATCATCAAGACGCTCGAACAGGCGCCCGAATGGACATTGGAAGGTACGCATACACCCGTTGACTTTTCTTTATCCCTCCCGACTGACATCTACCAAAGAGACGATGCTGTCCGACAGTACCTCGGACAGATCCGCACTGGACCATACCGATCAAGCGCAGCCATTCAGTACTGCTTTACAAGTCGCGCTCGTTGATTTACTGGCAACCTGGCATATTCATCCTGCTGCCGTTGTGGGTCATAGCAGGTAAGTTGAGGCCAGCGAATTCGGCGTCGTCCGTGGCGTTAGGCTGACTGGCGGAATCTGCAGCGGAGAGGTCGCTGCTGCCTATACTGCTGGCATTCTGGACCGCAGAGAGGCTATCATTACCGCGTTCTACCGCGGATATGCTTGCGCGCGAAACAAGCTTCCTGGCGGTATGGCTGCTGTAGGCCTCGGTCGGACAAGAGTGGGGCCTTACCTCAAAAGTGGTGTGGTCATCGCCTGCGAGAACAGCAACGCCAGTGTCACGATATCTGGTGATCTCTCCGCGCTGGAGGAATCAATGTCGGCCCTTCGAGAGGCGTATCCCTCAGCACTCGTTCGAAAGCTACTTGTGCCCATGGGTTATCACTCACGTAAGCGATCGTCCGGGCAAACACATGATATTGCAAAATGACTGATAGCGGAACAGATCACATGGCCACTGTGGCGGATCTGTACAATGAGTTGGTATCACCTCACCTCGAACCGAAGTCACCTTCAGTGCCATATTTCTCAACAGTCTACGGCCGGCAGGCACACGAGAGCAAAGTCTTTGGGCCCGCATACTGGCAGCTCAACATGGAGAGCCCCGTGCTCTTTCGTACCGCCGTCGCTAAAATGCTCGCAGAAGTCGGACCAGGTACTGCCCATCTCGAGATTGGACCGCATTCTGCCATGTCTGGCCCATTGAGACAGATCTACGAAGAGACCGGACACTCGGCCCCTTACGCATCTGTGCTGATCCGCAACCAGAATGCCTCTAATTCGTTCCTGGAAGCCATGGGAAAGCTGTTTGTCTTCGGCTTGTCGCCCAGAATTCCTGCCATTGGCACACCTAAAGTCTTGCCGGATCTTCCCTTCTACCCTTGGAATCACGAGACCAGATACTGGTCGGAGACTAGGGTCATGGCTGACTGGCGATTCAAGCAGCATCGTAACCACGAGCTGCTCGGTCAAAGGGCCCTGGAATCCAGCGGACTGGAGCCGGTGTGGCGGAACCTCCTGAAGCTCAGCACAGTGCCCTGGCTGGCAGACCACCGCATTGGTAGCGACGTTGTATTTCCGGCCGCGGCATACATTGCAATGGCTGGAGCAGCGGTCTCTCAACTAGATGATCATGAGCAGCAGTACACCGTACGAGAAGTACATATTGCAAGCGCCTTAGTCTTGCAAGAAAGCACTTACACAGAAGTCATAACCACCCTCAGGAAGCAGTCTCTCACTACACACTTGAACAGCAAGTGGTATGAGTTTACCATTGCATCCGAGAACAACGGGACCTGGACGAAGCATTGCCATGGTCTTGTGGCCGCCGGCGTCGCCTCAGATGCATTGCCGAGCTCCAATTCGCCACAGTCGCATCAGAAATTATCAAGAAAAGTCGACACTGGCCGCTGGTACACTGCAATGACTCGTATCGGCTTGAACTATGGCCCGCGTTTCGTGAAAATGGAAGACATTACTGCCAGCCCCAAGGAGCAGGTCTCTCATATCCACATCACGGATGTGCAGGACGAACATGAACCTTATGCTCTACACCCAAGCACCATCGATATGGTCCTACAATCCTGGGCTGTAGCATCTTGCCATGGTGAATATCGACGCTTGACGCAGCTGTTCTTGCCGACTTTCATCGAGGAGTTCATTATAACTCCTGCCGCTGGTAAACGAATGTCTGTGAAGAGCATCGCCTCGGGAGTCGCTGGCGCAGCCTTGGGTGGGTCATCTGGCATGATTGGCGGAAAGTCAGTATTTGCCATGAAGGGTTTCAAGGGCACGAAGATGGACGGCTCTTTCGTGACTAAACCCCCAGAACCAAGGACCCTGACATTACAATGGCATCCTGATCTCGAATCCACCGATGTGGGTGAACTTATCACCCCCGTCCGGGATCTGGCCAAGGAGAGCGAACTTTTGGAGCGATTGTACATGCTGTACGCCCTGGATAACTGGGAGCAGATTAAGGACATCACATCACCTCATCCTCACCTGAATCTCTACCGATCATGGCTCGAGGACGAAGTCGAACGCTTTCGTCGGCCAGGACAACCCCTCGTTGCCGACTCAACCGAGCTGGCTCACATGAACACCGCATATAGGCGGCGAGAAATTGCTTTCCTGCGACAGCGGAGTCAGCACTTCCCCATGGCTGCTGCGATTGAGGTGTATGCACACACACACGCCCATCTGCTGGACATCATTAAGGGAAGCATGACACTGCTGGAAATACTTCTTCAAAACGACCGTCTCACGCGATTCTACGACTATTACAATGACGCTTCCGACCCTGCTCCATTCTTCCAGCTGGCAGGCCTAAACAAGCCTCACCTGCGTGTGCTCGAGATAGGCGCTGGAACAGGTGGTTGGACAGCCCATGCTCTTCGTGGCTTGACATCGGATACGGGGGAAAGGCTTTACGATGAGTATACAGTGACCGACGTTTCGACTGGGTTCTTATCGCAGTGCAAGCAGCGGTTCGCTTCACATGCATGCATCAAGTACACACTACTGGACATCACCACAGATCCACTTGAGCAAGGTTTCAAGGCAGAGGATTACGACATGATTATTGCATCCAACGTAAGTCGTAATTGGATCATGCTCAGGCATCATGACTAATGACTATAGGTACTACACGCTACGCCAAACCTGGTCGACACGTTGTCCAGGTGCAGAGCACTGCTTAAACCCGATGGGCGTCTCATCTTTCAGGAAGTCTGTGCACGTAAGTATCTCATCGACTACTCCACGGACCCATACTGATTATCTTTGCAGCCGGCGGGCGCTATGGCTACATCATGGGCTTGTTCGATGGGTAAGTCGTGTCCGTGCGGAGCGTCATTGTGTCGGCTACTGACAATATCCTCAGCTGGTGGCTTGGCGCCGAAGATGGCCGCGTCAGGAGCCCTCTTATCTCGCCAGAGGAATGGGATCGGAGACTCACACTGGCAGGCTTCAGTGGTGCCGAGCATGTGGTCTTTGACAACGAAGCTCCCTACTTCAACTTCGCCAACATCATCGCTCGGCCAGCAGCGATGCAAGGGCCCGAAGCTGGCCGTATCACCTTGTTGGTCCCCAATACCACTCTTGACCGGTTTGGAACCCTGACAAAGGAGGTTCTCGAAACGGCGGGGTACGAGATTGATGTCTGCGCCTGGGGCGCGAACCTTCCGATTGAGCAGGATGTGATCTCGCTAGTCGACGTTAGCTCAGCCTCGCCGATACTATCAGAAGACCATGCCCACTCCTTGGAAGTCTTTCTAGGCTATGTCGAATATGCTGTCACGTCCGCTGTACTCTGGGTGACTCGGCCTGCACAGACAATCACCTCAGACCCACGCCATGGAATGGTCCTGGGCATGGCTCGTACCCTTCGTTCAGAGCTTGATATGCACTTCGCCACCCTCGAAGTGGATGAGCTGAACAACAGCGCCGCGTCTGCTGTGCTGCGTGTCATACAAAGGATCCAAAAGGCTGCACGAGACGCCAACTTGTACGACACTGAAGCGCAGCTTAGTGATATCAAGGAGGATTACGAGTACTCCTCGACCAGCGGCGAGCTGCTTGTTCCACGCCTACACTCTTTCTTCGTCAGCGAAGCGCTCGTGGAAGTGGCACCAGCTGCAGAGTCGAAACATCTTGTCATTGGACAACGTGGAATGCTCCATACACTGCACTGGGTTGGCGACACCTTTGAAGATCTGGCCAAAGACGACATCGAAGTGAAGATGTCAGCTGTGGGCATGAACTTCCTCGATCTTGCCGTGGCAATGAACATCGTCGACATGTCTCAGTCTCTGGGGAAGGGCTACAATGCGCTAGGATCTGAGGGCACCGGGGTCGTCACCAAGGTTGGCGCTAATGTTACCGAGTTCCAAATCGGCGACAGGGTCGCAACGATGGGTGTCGACACAAGTGTGTTTGCGACTACACTACAACGACCTGCAAGATTGTGTGTCCGGCTTCCTACTGGACTCTCTGACGAAGACGCTGCTGCTATTCTGGTACCCTATGTGACTGTCCTCTGGAGCTTCATCGAGAAAGCCCGTATGAAGAAAGGGCAAACAGTGCTTATACACTCTGCAGCCGGTGGGGTTGGTATCGCGGCGATACACGTTGCCAGATGGCTAGGCACAGAGATCTACCTTACGGTGGGCGGGCCTTCCAAAGCCGATTTCTTGGTCAATCAACTTGGTGTTCCAAGGGAGCGCATCTTCAACTCTCGCAACGACAGCTTTTTGAAGGACGTTCTCGCAGCTACTGGCGGCCGCGGCGTAGATGTCGTTCTCAACTCTTTATCGGGCGAGTTGCTTCACGCTTCCTGGCAATGCGTCGCTGCTGGAGGCTGCATGCTGGAGATCGGCAAAAGAGACTTCCTTGGTCGAGCAAAGCTAGCAATGCACTTATTCGAAGAAAACCGGGCATACTTTGGCGTGGACCTCTCACGGCTGTCCCAAACCAACCCGGAGGCGCTCAAAGGGCTTCTTTGCCAAACAATGGACTTGATGGAACAAGGCCACTTGAAGCCACTCTGGCCCACCACCGTCTTCGATGCGGAGCAGATTGAAAGCGCTTTTCGATACATGCAACGAGGTGTGCACATGGGCCGTATCGTTGTGCGAATGCCTAACAACACCGATGCACTTGCTGTGGCGCCTATTGTCCCTTCTCCCACCTTCAAACCCGAGGCCACGTATCTGCTGGTAGGCGGCATGGGAGGCCTGGGCCGAGCGATTATTCGCTGGATGGCAACGAACGGTGCCCAGGATATTACAGCCGTTTCTCGTTCAGCTGGAAGTCGGACTGGGGATCATGCCATGGTCGCCGAACTCGAAGAGCTTGGCTGCACCCTGCGCTGCGTGGCCGCCGACGTCACCGACACTGATGCGATGCAACGCGTGGTTGAATCGATCGGCGATAAGCGTATCGCAGGTGTTTTCCAAATGGCTATGGTCCTCCGAGACGTTGGCACTCTGAACCTGGACTACGATTCCTGGAGGACTGCTCTTCATCCCAAGGTGCAGGGTACGTGGAACTTGCATCGTCTACTACCGCAGGACCTTGACTTCTTCGTCCTCTTTGGCTCCATATCCGGCGCACTTGCATCATACGGGCAGGCGAACTATTCTGCCGGCAACTGCTTCCTCGACTCGTTCGTCCGATTTCGACATGGTCTCGGCCTCGCTGCCTCTGTCGTTGACATTGCCGCCATCGGCGACGTTGGCTACGTGGCTGAGACGAAAGACGTTTTCGAACGAGTAGGTCGTATGTTTGGTCGTATGGCGACGGAGCAAGAGTTCTTAGACACGTTGCAACTTGCCGTACGCCGATCCAAGCATGAAACCTCATTAGCGGGTGGCGTGGGGAAGAACACAAGATTCGTCGAGCCGAGCCAGATTATCATGCACAACGAGATGACGCCTCGACTAACCGACCCTCGCAACACGATGCCATGGCGACGTGATGCTCGCATTGCTATTTACCGCAATATGGAGGAGTCTGGGCAGTCAACTACACCCCAGGGTAGCGAGAGACTTGGCCTTCTTCTGGTATCCCTTTCCACAGAGCCGGAGAAACTCGACGAGCCGGAGACGCCTTTACTCATCGCTCAAGAAATCGCGAAGCGAGTGGCAGCATTCTTGATGAAGGATGAGCAAGATGATACTGCGTTGGACACGACGGTGACTTTGGCGGACATGGGGGCCGATTCGTTGGTCACGATCGAGATACGGAACTGGTGGAAGCAAACGTTTGGCGTCGAGATCTCTGTACTGGAGCTGAACAGCCCAGGAACTACCGCTGAGTCTCTTGGACGCCTGGCCACGCAGCGGTTGAAGGAGCGTGGTCCCTCAACTGGATGAGCTGACGTCTGGTAGCTCTACAAAGCCTTGAACAGATTTTCATGTTCAGTATGAATAGATAAGGCGGATCAATGGGAATATTTCAATTGCTATAGCATTCTCACGATGGCCTCCTGCGTCAAGTCTGCGTGCCTGCAATACAAACGCATGAAACGAGGCTCTTTTCACGACGGTGGATTAGACTCGGAATCGTGCGGTGACTGGCTACAATTGTACAATAGTACCGCGATGTTACCACCCGTGGTGTTGTCTAAACTAAACCCGCATTCAACGTCGGGATGGGTAAATTGACGCAGGAGCAGCATAGGCGTTGTTCCTCCGAGCGATGACGGGGATCGCAGGAATGCAGGATGGCCTCGTTCTGGACGCCATGTCTATACGTCCAACACTGGCAGCTGTGACATGTGTGCTTCACGACCAGCAGTAACAAATGCGAGGCACGTGAATTTGTCCGCCAATTACCAGATCGATCACATGGCTCCACCCGAACGGTCCAAGTTTGACGACTATGAGATTGAGGATATCGAATATAGCAGAATCAAAGGACATCCTCTCATAGCATCTGTCCTGAAGCCAAAGAGTCTGTTGGATGGCAGCTGTACGCCCGGGAGACTTCCCGTCCTCGTCTTCTGGCATGGAGGAGGTTTCGTCGTGGGACATCGATTGCACGAGGCTTGGTGGCCCGACTGGTTAGTGATGCCTCTATACAACTCACATTGTTCCATTACTAACGCACTATGTTAAGGTTGATTGAGTATGCCACTTTGCAAAACGCCATCATCGTAGCACCAGACTACCGTTTGATGCCAGAGGCTTCCGGCGCAGACATCCTCGACGATGTAGAAGCCTTCTGGACCTGGCTGAGCGCCTGTCTATCATCTCATGCAGAGACCGGATTGTGGAAGGCTCAGCCAGACCTGCAGCGTATCCTCTGTGTCGGCCAAAGCTCAGGTGGCTGCATGGCTGTAGGCTCAGCTCTCCTAAAGCCTGAAGTCGGCATCAAGGCAGTTGTCTCGCTGTACGCTCCACTTTACCCCCATGTGCCCGACTTCACAGTCCCACGTCCGAGACGCATTATGGGAACAATGCCCCCATCGCCCGGTCAAGCGGAGGCGAGGATACGCAATTATATGAAGCAGAAGACTGGTAACGTCCGCACGGCTGGTGATGCTGCCGGGATGTGGGACCTTTTACTCTGCCTATTACAACAAGGTCGATTGACGTACCTTTGGACTGCTCGGCCGGACAGCCGACTGGACGCTGTGTCCCTACTCCTCCAGGCGAAGACGCTCCCTTCTCTCTGGGTAATACACGGAGAGGATGACTCTGTGGTGAGTACTATCGTCGCGGATTTGATCGGCTGTTGACAGGTTTATCAGATACCACCAAGATGTTCAAGCTTATTTCTTGATCAAGTGAAAGCTTCACTACCTTGCACCCCAGTGTTAATGTCATCCCTCAAGGGTGAGCATAATTTCGACGTGTCCTTGACTCTTGAGACGGACTGGTTGCGAGAGGGCTGTCAGTTTCTGTCGAAGTTCTGGTGAATCCGTGGACGTCATGTACGCCTTTGATGATCACTCAGGCGCTGCAACAAGACTAGTAGCAGCTGTTCAATGGCAGCTGTGGAAAGACAAAAGACTAGCACTATAGCTGTACACAGCATCAACGCGAGAGTATGTATTTGAGGCCACTTTCAATCTCACAAGCCATGTCCGCACACTAAGGCAGCTGCGATGTGAAAGGCGCTTTATCTAGTCCGCGTTTTATAGCTAAGTGACAATCAGCGTCAAACATTCAATCACCCGCCGGCACCCAAGTACTTCCATTCCGAGACGACTCAATCTTCCACCTCCTCCTGTCGCGGTTCGCAAGCCAAGTCCTGATCCCGCCGCCTGTTCGAAGGGCCCATTCCCTGCGCCTTCTCGCTGTCTGTACCTATATATCTACTCATAACAGCTTCAGCAAACGTTTCGAAGAGCCTCCCACTCCGCACCACCTCGTGGATTTCGCGACATGCGAGCCAATAGTCTTCTGCTCCGGCCGTCCACTCGGCCTGGAATACTTTCCAATACCTCGATTCATTGGGATGCCATGGTCCTGCCGAATTGCGCGATACAGAACTGGTGTGCCCCATCCGAGGTACCGTTTAACATCTGGCTGCTCCATGGAGCTTGCACCTTGGTGTTGGTAGGAATGCAGTACATTTTCTTGCGGCATATTTTGAAGTGTGCGCATCTTCTAGGCAGTCAGGTCCGGCCAATCGGCTTGGGTTGTACCTAACGGCACACAGAGAGCTTGTCTGATGTTGCGTTGATCTCTAACGTGACTTTCCGTTGATCGCGAAAGAGATCTGTGAAAATGGCACCAGTATGTCTTCGAATTGAGGGCTCAGCCACCGCGGAGAGGTACGCTAAGGGTATCCATTTTGTGCTAATCCGCCAGTAGGACGTGCCAGATACGAAATACCGCCAGTTGCGTCCAATCCTGTTGCCAGCTGAGAACTATTCGAAGGTGCTCACATGATTCTAGCTGCTTCTGCCTGGCCAGGATGAGTGCTCATCTCAGCGATGAATGGGTGCAGCCAATCCACTCTGGCAGCCATGCCTTCAAAAGTCAAGGGGGTCAATCTAGTCGCGAGAAGGGTCAGATGCATTGCATCGGATATCGCCAGGCTCGCTATGGCAGCTGAGGCAGCAGTCCCATTCACCAGACCCAGTCCTTCTCGTGGTACTAGTGTAACGGGCCGCATTCTTACTTCTGCCAGAGCCTCGTGTGCGGACATGATGCGCGACAAATCGCCGTAGTCACGAGTGACGTAAACATCTGGACTGCCCTCAAGCAGACCGACGACGTAGACCAAGTGCATAAGATCACCAGATGCGCTGATTGAGCCCCTCAGCGGTACGATGGGTGTGATCCCGCTTGTGACGAGTTTCAAGAGACAGTCGATGGTGTGTGGCCGGATTGTCGAGTGTCCTCGAGCGCACTGATTGATCCGCACTGCCATGGTGGTTTTCGTCCAAGACGAAGGCATCGCGAGAGTAGCCACACCAGAGCTTGAATGGCTCACCTTTCCAAGTCTATTGCGGTCAAGACTTCACTCTGAAGCAACTGCATGAGGCCTGGCTCCAAGCTAGGTGGGTCATTGGGACGTGTATCGGCGCAATCTCCAAAGCCCGTGTGAACGCCTGGGGTATATCGGGCAGAGCAATGCAGGCAAGAGCCGAGTCAAAGACCACTCACCATATATGGTTTCCAGCCCAGCATCTATTTTGTTCTAGGTGGCCTTCGCACTACTCGAAACTCTGTCGAAAACGCTGTCGCTCTCAATGACTGGGAGGCACTCGTGTCTACAAGCACATTAGCATAGACCTTCGAAGTTGAAATGGACTTGGACCGAGCCACAGCGACCACAGAAGCGACATCGAGTTCGTAGCCTATAAGGCCAATTTGGTCACGCTTGCGAAGGGCGTGAGGGCGAGTCTGCACGCTCACCGCCAATGACAGTAACGGCTATGAAGACATGACAGAACGGGAAGCTCGAATATCGATGCCAGCTCAACGGAACAGTCTTCCCTAGAGGAAATGATTGTGACTTCATTCTACTCGATGCTCAGCATTGCAGTACAAGTGGCATACATCAACACTGCCCGACCATCACTGCTACACAAGTCAGCCTTGGGATAGCCATATGCGAGCCACTTCGGGACTCCCCAGCAGGTGAGCAAGGCTCTGCTTACTGGTCGACTGATGCAACATCCTTGGGACGGCGCACTGGTCCAATGATCCTTCTATCCTCGTGAAGGTCCTTACATCCTGTCACTAGCGCCGGCGTATTGGATCCACGAGTTACCCCGTGCCGATCGGCTCTCGCTCCTGCATATTGATGGGTCAACCCGCACGGTCTCTCAACTCTGCGCACGTGGCAAAGATCGGGAGAAGTGTTGCGCGGCAGTGTTGCGCTGGGGCCCTCTCCCATCCGTTGTCCTCTTCACGTAACGTCAAGCAGGACAGCGACAAAGCTACACCCAGCTTTGGCAACACGGCGCCTCACCCAATTCCATATACAGTCCGCAACGATGTCTCCCCCAACATCATCACCGCGCCCAGAACGCGCCATACCCACATCAACGACCTACCTGACAGGCCTCCGCGGCTTCCTCTCCCTCGCAGTCGTGAACTCCCACCTCACGCCAATGATAATCCTAGGCTACGACCGACTCTCCCTACCCGCCACCTCCCCCAGAAACTATGCTGGAGCTCGGCAGTCAAGAAGTGTTCTATCCATTCCCCTCGTCGCCAGTTGCATCAAAAGGTGGAGCCGCTTCACCGTACCCGGGCTAAAATTGCTGTACAGCGGAAGCCCAGCGGTTGCGATGTTTTTCTGCATTAGCGGGTACCTGGCGTCGAGGTCGTATGTGAGGTATGTTCAGAGGAGGGAGGTGGGGTCGGTAGGGTTGACAAAGGAAGACCGCGAGGGCGATGGAGTTGCACACGAGGCATCTCTTCCGGAATGCAATCCGCGAGAAATCAAGCAAAAGCAGCGCAGCTCTCACGATCACTCTTGGCTCTCAAAATGGACCCCATCTCTCTTTCACCGTCCTGTCCGCCTCTTACTGCTCTCCGCTCTATCCATGGTGCCAACCTTCATCTGCACGAAACTCGGACTGATCTCTCCCCTTGTCCCACAAGCTCATGGAATCGTCTCCCTCGAACGTGCCTACAGATTCGGTCTAGACAACTTCGCACTTTTCCCAACCCAATTGCCATCATGGCTCGCCCAAAGCCTCGATCTCCTTCAAAATAGCCTGAAATTGGTCTACGTCATGTCGAGCAGCAGTGATGCTGATATCATCATATCGTACAACCCAGTGCTATGGACGGTGCGGCACGATCTGCGCGCTTGGTTGGTATTGGTGGCGATGCAGGGAGCTTTGCTTGGAGTGAAGAAGTCGTGGAGATTGTTCTTGATTGGAACGACGGGTATTGTGAGCATGGGATCGGGCTCAATGCCAATACCTCTCTTTTTGGGAGGGTGGGCCATTGCGGAGCTACATCATGCAGAGGATCGGAAGTGCGAGATGATGATTCGAGAGCCTAAACGCCAGGATTACGGTGGACACCGCAGATATGCCTTGGGAGGCTCGCAACGCAGTGCAATCTCCTTCTTCCTCCTTGGGACCGGCCTCTATTTCATGTCATATCCGACCTGGCAGCCCCAGCGCGCTCCACAATTTGCTCTTATCCGATCCTTGAATATCGCACCACGTTCCTGGCATTCCTTGGGCGCACTGCTCACGCTCTACTCGCTCCGAGACGTCTCTTCCATTCGCCGACTTTTCGAGATGCGCATCGCCCAGTTCCTTGGCCGGTATAGCTTCTCGATCTATCTGACACATGTGATAATTCTTGCAACGCTTGGTCCAGCTGCTTTCGAGCGTGTGTGGAAGATGACCGGGTATCGATCTACACCTGCCTTCGTGGCAGGATTCGGAATCGCGTACATTGCTGTGATGGCCGGTGTGTTGGGTACAGCGGCGACATGGAGGGCCTTTGTCGAGGAACCGTCGAGGAAGGCTGTAGCGTGGCTGTACAAGATGGCAAGCATCGAGCCCTGAGCGATCGGAGCAAAGCTCACGAAACGGGGTTTCAGACGGACCGATACTATCAGAGAGTCTTTGTCAGTCATGTTCACGCAACTATGGCACGCTTTTCTTACAAATAGGGCAGCAGTGACTGTGCCTAGTAGTGCGAGTGAGGTGACAACCACAAGTGCTGTGCGCGGAGCGTTGGACTTCACAGCAATCGTTTGATCCACCCACGGTGGTTTGTAGTCGAGCAGTAGACGATGGGTGCTTTGAGTAATGGCAGTACAGGCAGCATCAATCTTGCTGTAATTTGGATCCTCGGGTCGGTTCTTCTTTTGAATCTTTGCTGCGTATCTGCTGAAAGCTCTGCCAACGTAGCGAAGGTCCTTGACAGAGTCAATGAGTAGTTGGCAAGCTACGCCTCTGGTTATCTTGATGTTTCGGTCGAACACCGAAGGGTTTTGGAAGCAAAGCTCCAAAGTCGCCATGGCCATGGTCTGTGGTATGGCCACGAAGTTGAAGACAGACTGCTCTCTCACGTTCGCCATGTAGGACAAGCAATCTGGCGCTTTCTCTAATGCCATCAGTACCATCTCACTCATACACTCGAGAGCTTTCCGCTGGCCAGGGGGATCCTTCTGGAAGAGGTCGCTGAACTTGTCGACGTGTTTGGACCAGACCTCGGTAGGCCAGAAGTGGCGGTTATCCATGTGGTCTTCGTGAACGTCGCGAATGATGTTCGTCTGCTGCAGGAGCTGGGCCATTGCCTCGGCCAACTCCGGTTTCTCCATAACGCGCGGCTCTGCTAGGCTGGCAAGAACGAACATGCGGGTGACACCTTCGCCGACCAAGCCAGCAACATAGTGGCAGTAGAGTTCATAGTCGGCAATCGTCTTGACACCGACCGTGTCGGCGGTGACAGCATAGTCGGCCATGCCCGCTCCCATGCGCTTCGTGATGTCGGCAATGATGCGGCGGTATTCTTCCTTGAGCTTGTTGTACTCTCTCGCGACACAGTCAAACTTGACGAGGACCTCGCGGTCCTTCTCATCGGGTCCGCTGCCGTCGAAGGTCCACGTCTCGTCGTCGAGGTGTTGGTCAAAGTCTCGTAGCAGGGGTTCCTTGACGGCGATGGGCAAAGTCATGTCGTCCTCGATGGTGTCCAGACTCCGGAGAGCGAGGTAAAAGATGCACATGGGCATCAACAACTCAGGGTGTAGCTGCTGAATGACGGCGACGAAGGAGCGCGAGGTCAAGGCCAGAAAACGCCAGCACTCTTTCAAGTCGTGCGTCTGCGTTCCGGGCGTCTCATCGCTGCGGTAGATGGGCGCATGAAGGAGCTTCCATTGCAGCATAGCCCGCAGCTCGGCCGGGTGTGTGAGGTAATGCGACATGCTGGGCGCCATGTTGGCGTGTACTGTCGGCGCTGTTGGGCTTGCTTGAGCGATGTTGGGGGGGTGTCAAAGTGAAGTGGAAGCAACAAATCAAAGATTAAGATTCAGATTCAGGAGGACGCGTTGACGACGCGTGCAACGTTCCACCCGACGTTGTCAGACCACATGCACTTAGTGTGCAGATTCCTGTCGTTGACTCGCTTGCACAGCCAATGAAACCTTTGAACTACATTGATGGAACGGTAATCGAGTATTCATGTAGCGCCAATGGAAGCACAGGTGGCCCCCATCAACATCAACACCACCGGGCACAGTTGTCCCGACCGGCGGCTCCTTCAATCCTGCTTCAAAATACAGGCAGGCACTAACTACACTACACTCCACGACACTACACTACATTACAGGACATCGAGCATGTGCCGGAGATGACTGCGCACGACTTTCCCGCTAGCACTACGCGGCAGATGGTCAACGAGATGGATGCTGCACGTCGCAATCTTGAAGCGTGCGACGCGAGTGAGCAGATGTCGCATCACCTGCTCCCGTGACACGCCGCCCGCCGTCCTGGGGACGACGAACATGGCCGCGTGCTCATCGGTGCCGTGGCCGCAGCTGAGCGCGGCGGCGTCCTTGATGCCCGGCATCTGATAGAGCACGGCTTCCAGCTCCGCCGGTGAGACGGTCCAGCCGTTCACCTTGATGATATCCTTGGCGCGGTCCACCAGGTACACACGTCCGTCCTCCACGTAGCCGATGTCTCCCGTGCGCAGCCATCCGTCGGCGTGGAAGCTCTCGTGCGTGGCCACCTCGTTGCCTTTGTACTTGCTGGTGGGCTGATGCCCGCTCACGAGCAACTCTCCCGCCCGCCGTCCATTGGCAAGCTCCACTCCGCCGGACGTGTCGCCCACGCGCACGTGATAGCCGGGCAGAGGGCGGCCGACGGACCCCGTGGCGTCGTGTTCGGGATACCAAAAAGTCGCGAACCAGCCGCCTTCGCTCATGCCCCAGACTTGCACGATGCGGAGCGCGGCATCATCGAAGAGCTGCAGAACCGCACTCCGCAGATGCGCAGGCAGCGGAGCCCCGGCACAGAGCACCTTGCGTAGACTCTGCAGCTTCGTCTTCTCCTTCTCATCCTCTGCACAGCGCTCTGCGATCCGGAGCAGCATCGCTGGAGCACCCATCGTCTCCGTGATGCCGAACTCACACACCTTGCTGGCGAAGGTGCCATCGAAGCGCCGCATGTAGAACGATGGGTACCCCAACCGAAGAGTGTTGATCACCATCTCGGGAAACGAAAAGGCGTGGAAAATGGGTGTGCAGTACAGCCTCCTCACTTGGTATGGCTTCTCTCGGTCATTGTCCTGCGAATTCTGCGTCTCCATTACCAAGGACCGGTGCGACCGGCACACCATTTTCGGCTTCCCCGTCGTCCCAGACGTCGACATCACCGCCGCTGGGCCATCCGGTGATATCGAAGTCTGGTAACGGGCAGGTTGGTCACTTTCGCTGGCCAGGAGATCATGCAACGTCCTTGTGAAGGTTCCATGTTCCCGCTCCGCTGATGTTATGTCAGTGAAGAGTACAACTTCGATATCTTCTCCAGACGATTCGATCGCGCTCCTCACCACATCCAGATATTGGCCATCGGTGACAACATATCGTGCCTGCGATCCGGACAGGTGGTGTGTGAGCTCGGCACTGGTATAGGCTGGATTTGTACCCGTCCACTCACAACCCGAAGCCAGGATTCCGAGCACCAGAATCGGGTACAGTATCTACGGAATAAGTCAATCCGTGGCTCTGCCTCTTGAATGTAGCAGCCTCACATCGTTATACAGATGCACGCACACTGTACTCCCACTCGGGAACGCCCCAGTGAGTCTGGCTATCAGTGTTGCGGCACTCCTCTTGCTTAGGTAACGCTCTGGGTCGTCGGCATCGACCAAGATCTGATCCACTACTTAGCCAATGTGAAAACGAACCCTGCATTGCGGATACTGTGCTCACTGGTCGCTCTGGATCATATTCCCCGGACAGCGCCCACGACACCACGTCCCAGTCCTGTTGCAGCGGAGAGTCTGCCATCATCCAGTTGTTCGCGGAGAATTCACATTGACATGCATCAGAGTCGATCCCAGAATATGAGAATGTTTCAGGTCACGAATATCTCGACATGCGGAGATCCTATCATCCTTCCACTTGTGACTAATCGTCCGGTCAACAGTCAAAGATGGATTGCACGGCTCCTGCAATCCTGCAAGTAGTAGTCACCGGTTTGACTGCGACCACACCCTGACTCTACAGCGAGACAGTACTGCCGCTATTGCACTCTTGCGTCGAACTCGTGGTAGCTGAGCGACATGCAGATGTTTATGCCGATATCACTGCTGGCATGGGCTGCCAAGACACTCGCTTTGTCATGCAGTCCCAGTCGGCCAGCCCCTCTCCCTTCCTTTACAGAACAGGACCTTGGCACAGCGTTCGACGAGATCAACGCGACCTTGTCGAAATACTTTGGCCAGTTAGCATTCGACGCTACCAATGTTGCCATCGAAGTGACCACCTCCCAAACCACGCTGTGGTCGTACTTCCACTCGGCAGCGGACAGCTCAAGTCAAGCTGGCACCACTGTTGTTAACACCGACACGGTCTTTCGCCTGGCAAGAGTCTCGAAGCTTCTCACAACTGCAGCGGTGCTCCAGCTCCATGACCAAGGTCATATCGCCAGTCTACACGATGCGGCCGTGGCCTATATCCCGGAATTGGAGCCGAGCGCTGTGGAATGGGGACGGGTGACGATATGGGATTTATTGAACAATGTTGCTGGCGTGACTGACATGTGTAAGCTCTTCACGTCAAGTCAAGGGGCTCACATAGAGCGTACTAATGCGCATTCAAATCCAGATGGCTATAATGACGTGCTCGTGGATCTACCAGCGCGCCAAAAGGCCGGTCTGGGTCTACCCCCGGTACCAGACGAAGATATGGCGGCCTTGCCAGCTTGTCAACGCAATAAGAGTATACCGTGTGATATCAAAAGTATGTCATCTCAATCTCTCGTTGGCTGCAGGATATCTCCCACTGACGTGCACATAGGTTTCTTGCAATGGCTTCGATTCTCTACACCTGTTTTCCCACCTCACACCATGAACTCTAATAGCAATGTCGGGACCAGCTTACTTGGAATTCTGATCGCTCGGGCTACCGGTGTCGATTATGAGCAGTACGTTACGCAGAGTATTATACACCCACTGAACCTCACGTCTATGACATTTGCTCCATCGCAGAAGAATCGCTCCTCCGTCCTGCGAGGCGATGAGACCTGGACGTGGGATGTCGGCGTGAATAATCCGTAAGTTGCATTGCCCTCAACCTGACCACACTGTATCTCACATCACCATCCCCATAGCTCCGTAGGCGTCTACTCCTCCCCACGAGACCTCTCCATCCTCCTTCGATGGCTTCTGAAATCCGACTCTCTAGCCACCAAGGAAGCCACAGGCTCTATATCGTCCAAGCTTAACCTCTTCACCCCTGGCTTCTACGCCGTCGGCTCTCACTCCCTTATCGGCATGCCATGGAATATCTACCGCTCAACTAACGTGCTACCCTACAACCGACCCGTCACGTTCAACACCGTTGTCGGAACCCTGGGACCGTACACTTCGGTAGTAGTGCTGGTTCCCGAGTATGATCTGGCGTTCTCGATCATCATGAATGGAGCGCTAGGACACCCTCACGGGGTTCTGAATAAGATTTCTACACCCCTGATCCGGGCTGCTGATCAGGTGATTTGGCGGAATATATCCGACATCTATGCTGGTACGTACGAGTCGCAGCAAGAAGGGCTGAACACGTCCCTTAATTTACAGCAAGACCCTGAGAAAGGCCTATACATCTACACCTTCATCTCCAACTCCACAGACGCTCTCGCTACGATGCAAAAGCTCACAGCTGCGAAATCTGGAGCGGGGAATAAGTGGATCTTCCAGCTGGCTCCGGCACTACTTTCAGCAGAATCGCCACATGAGACAGACGGCGAGATCGAGGAGCACTGGCGCTGGACGTACGTCCTCGATGAGCCTGAGGATGGAGAAACGGGCTGGAATGATTGGTGTTTGAGTAGTTTCGACCCTGTAACGTACGCGGGGAGACCTCTCACAGAGGTGGTGTTTATTAGGGAGAAGACGACTGGGAAGGTGCTGAGGGTGAAGATGGTGGGGTGGGATGTGTGGCTAGAGAAGAGCAGCACGGAGAAGATAGGTGGCGGGGATGTTGCTACTGCTGGCCCTGGGCTGAAAGGAGGGCGAGAGCAGATTGTTCTTTGAACCCTCACGGCCTTGCAACGTGCTGCGTTTGCGTTGGAAACGGGGCAAGTGGGCCCGTGGGGGCACTGAAGGCTAGACGAAGATGTGTTATCGATACACTTCTTGCACTAGTAGTATAGGTTTCAGGCTCGTTCGCTGCCGACAAGCCAGGTACGCGGTCTCTGAGGAACCCGTGCATGGTCAGAGCACCTCCATAGATATCTTCAAGGCCGGACCGCCCACCACTTCGAACAGACTGTCGCAATGTAAAGTCAAGGCCCGCGATTACAATCATGCTTCCGAGTTTGGGCGTGCGACGTCTCGTTGTGGCGACATGGACGATAGACACGCGCAAATGCTTCGAAAGCGCTACAGTGTACGCCGTACGGATCAATCTGGCCACCGCGTACCAGGTCCGAGGAGGAAGTGTTCATACATACCTGTACTTCTGCAATGCTCAATAGAAGAAAGGACTGCTCCACGCCGCAGCGTGGAATGAGAGACTTGAGATTAACGGGTGCAGATGTTCAGCCGACCGCAATCACACAAGTAGGGCAGTGTATGTGCGCCAAGGACAGAGAAGATAACGGCCTACATCAAGCAGCCAATCGCTTCTGGTCGCATATTTCCTGTCCCTATCCCGCTCCCGCTCAGGCCTAGTTGAACGATGCTTCTATGATATGCAAAAGCGCGCGCCATGCTATTAGCCATGGTCCGGAGTTTGCCTGTCCTATAGTCTCTACTATTCTCTATACTATAGTTAGCTATTTGTACTTGAATGGTTAGTATCACAGCTTAGTAATATCTAATCTATTACGACTATATCTACACTACTAGTAGCTGAGTGGACTATAGAGTACTCAATTATATATAATATCTATAAAGAAGATAGCTTGTAGCTAGATAGCTATTTACGTAACGGATACGTAGGTATCCAAGGTATCTATTAGCTTAACTTCTTCCCTTCGACCTCTTCTATAGTACCTTTTAATATTGATGATACTTTATATCCAGGGTACTTAAATACATTACACATGTTTCGTAGACTCGGCTAATGAATGGGAGACTGCCTTGTGTTAGGTACGGCTTCGTCAGTGGCGTGGCAGGCGACCCAAAGTATCCCAACTCCCTGAAATGTGCAGAACGCAATTCGTCCGACAGAATGCTCCACCACAAACGCTGGCGCACTGCAGGGATTCCCCAACAGTAAGCCCGGTATGGTCGCTCATGCATAGAAATAGATCCATGGTGCGGTGGCATCGTGTAGCGACAAAGCCAGTGCGCCACCCTGCAGCAGCCGCAGAGGCCACAACTCAAGTCTGTCCAGAGAACATTTGCCTTGTCTTAAAGAAACTGTCACCAAATTCAGCACCGTAGGACACAAAAAGCCACCGCAGTCCTGACTTGTGCCTGGTTCACCTCGCTGACCCTTTGGACAAAAGCGTGGAATGGAGCCAGCTGGACTTGCAATGGGTGTGGTGGGCGTTGCAGCTCTCTTCGACGGCTGCATGAGCGCCTTCAATTACGTAGAGTCAGGGAAAAGTTTCGGCAAAGACTACCAAAAAGCCACTCTCAAGATTGAGATCCTACAGCTGCGGCTCTCGCGATGGGGCGAAAGCGTCACGAGAGTTGATGAGCCATCTCAACTGCCAGCGGGTGTTGCTCTGGCCAGTGAGCAAGAACATCGGACTGTCGAGAAGTTGTTGGGTGAAATACTCAACGAGCTCGAGGACGCCGAGCGCATATCCAGTCGATATGAGCCAGAGCCAGCAGCAAATGGCTACGACTCTGGCTGTGAATCTATCGAGAGTCTGACCGTCAGAACAAGAGAGTTGGCCCTGACCCGCCAAAAGAAGGTGTCGTTTGGTCTGAAAGCCAAGTGGGCGCTGCACCACAAAGGAAAGCTCAAGAATCTGATCGATAGCCTGGACGGCAATGTCAAGTCTTTGGTCGAGCTGTTTCCAGGAGCCAAGCAAAAACAGCAGCAGCTTGCACGGCAAGAAGCCACGGCTCTGGCCGAGCTGGCACAGGATAAGGAGGCCGTTCTTGCTCTCAAGGAAGCCTCACAAGAACTCGATCCAGATCTCGACTCAGCTCTGTACACTGCGACCAGTGGTCATTCTTTCGGAACAGTGTTCACCAGCGACACTGCCTCGATATTCGCGGGCAATTACGTAGCCCATGGCTACACTGGTCCCATCAGCAACGCTCAGCATAGGTTTGAGAACGTGCAAACTTCAGATCAGGCCAAGGCCTTCTTCGGCAACCAGTATGGTGGAAAGCACATCTTCGACGACTAGTCCTTCGGCAAAGTAGTTTGTCGGTCTGGTATCGTAAGCGAGCGGTGGAGGTGATGTGGATGAGTTGAGAGCTCCTGGCTTTGGCAGGATTTTCATGGGTGGTGTGGTCGACAAGACAGCCTGATCATCAAAGCGTCCGTGTGACCATCGTCATAGCAATTTCAAGCTTTTGAACATATCCCTGCAAAGACTTCCTCCCTTGTCTACCGCAATCCTTGCAAGAGCCTTCAATCTCCGAAGAAGTCCATCCGATTCAAAGAATACGAGGAGTTCACCTCAAGCAATGCGCTGCCAGGAGAGATCATCTGTGACGGTACGAAATGGCATTGGGTGAGAATGCAATCAACGGCATACGATGAAGCTGCGACACACATTCCTTCAACCAAACGATACCGAATCTCGAGATGGATCAGCGCGATACCCAAGGAAGCCTTCGACGCCTTCACCGATCGCCCAATTGGAGACGAAGAGCTTTTTGAGGATGCGGACGACACGGAACATTTCGAGCGATGGTCGCTGGCCAAGCATATCGACCGACAGCTGGCGGAATTGGACATTGAGCGAAAGCACGTCAGCCACCCACACGAAGACAGCGCTGTCGTCGTAGTGGAAGGGAAAGAGCAGACTAAGATGCGTCACAGAAGAGCCAGCTCCGATGTTCTTGGACCAGGCCTGCCGTCCCTCGCAAGCCGTCCTGCGCCTGTAGTACACGAGACCGACACGCAAGAAGAGACAGCCTTTGCAGCATGGCGCGAGGGCATGGAATTGCAGCGATGGAAGGCCCTGATGGACTTGGAGAAGGCGGCACACATGAACGGTGTCCTTGCAGCTGGTCGAGTTGCGCAAGCTCGAAGAGGCATTGAGCCACATCGACGGGCCGACAGAATCAAGGACGGGCGTATTGTGAAGCCGAGGAAATCCCTAGGTCCACAGATTGAGCTGTTGGCTAAGCAGAAGGTGCTAAGCAGGCGTGTGGACACGAAGGCCCCGCGGAACGATGAGATTGTTGGGTATGCGAGTATGCTCAAGGACAAGATCACCCGCAGCAGGAAGCAAGGTCGGCCTCGTAGGAGACTGTTGAAGAGTATGACCATGCGAAGGCGAGAGGACAGGCGGACGGCGGACGGGTGAGGCAGGATGGCGAGCACGTGGTACGTCGCAGGCATCACACCGCGCAGTTACCGCATCGGATGATCTGCTGCTGCTGCTGCTGCTGCTGCTGCTGCTACTGCTGGTGGCTCAAGGCCGCCCCGGTGTCTGGTCACGTGTGGACACGTGCAGACGATGGACAGTGGCAAAGTACACGTGATACGTAGGACGGACATGTACGACACAGTAAGAGGTACATACATGTATACATACATGTAGAACTGCAAGTCATCATCAATATCTGCGGAAAGCGCGACCTGGCAGAGGCAAAGCTCTGACGGACGGACGGACGGACGCGTCGTCGCGCGTTCACGTTTCATTTGCCACGTTTCAGAGTGACACGTGCGTGGCTGCGGCGATGCGGCCGTGACGCTCGGATTGGTGAGCGGCTCGAGCCGTAGAGTTGACCCTCAACGCGATGATCGTTGGTACGCCACGAACTCCCGTCCCCTTTCTTTTGCCGAAGATCACGGACACACCCAAGGAAAAGTCGTTTCCCGGCATCCTCACCTCGACTCCGACCTCACTTGCATCAACAACAACAATTAACAACAACCAATGGCTTCCACCGACGATAAGCGCGTCTCGGGCGACAAGGAACGCGAGCTCGAGAGCGGCAGCGCAGACCCAACAGCTCCTCCTCCTCCTCCTCCTCCTTCGTCAAAGTCCGATAGCAAGAACGACCTTCATCCTGCATTCTACATCGCGTAAGGCAAACACGCCCTTGGCATTCTGCGCCGTGACCACGATCGCGAACGCTCATGACCGTGAGACAGGCTCTGGATCTCGCTCAGTGCCAGCGTCATCCTGTTCAACAAATGGGTCCTCCATACTGCAAAGTTCGGTATGCCAACTCGTGACACTGGTCGGGTGTGCCTGGAGACAGCTTGCTAACATATCTTACATGACAGAATTTCGTGGGTGCAATCAAACAGCGATGCTCTCATCAGCCTGACTGACCAACCACAGCTTTGTTCCTCACAACATGGCACATGGTCTTCGCCACGGCCGTGACGCAAGGTCTGGCCAAATTCACCACAGTCCTCGATTCCCGGCATAAGGTGCCAATGGACACCCAGACATACATCCGCGCCATCCTCCCCATCGGTCTGTTCTTCAGCTTCAGCTTGATCTGTGGAAATGTCGCCTACCTGTACCTCAGTGTGTCCTTCATCCAAATGTTGAAGGCGCTCAACGCCGTCGTCACGCTGCTGGCTACCTTCGCTTTCGGCATCACTCCATTCGACTCCAAGAAGCTCGCCAACGTGTCCGCCATCGTTGTCGGTGTCGTCGTTGCCTCCTACGGCGAGATCCAGTTCGTCATGATCGGTTTCCTTATCCAGCTGGCGGGTATCGTCTTCGAGGCAGTTCGCTTGGTCATGGTGCAGCGCATTTTGAGCGCGCCAGAGTTCAAGATGGATCCACTCGTGTCTCTCTACTTCTACGCACCAGCCTGCGCTGTCATTAACGGCGCCTTCACTCTCTTCGTCGAGCTTCCAAAGATGAGCATGAGCGACATCTACAGCCTTGGTATCATCACTCTGATTGCCAACGCCGCAGTTGCTTTCGCACTCAACGTGTCCGTCGTTTTCCTCGTAAGTCTAGTGTTACATACTTGGGAAAACAATCCACTGATTGTCACAGATCGGCAAAACCTCAGCCGTCGTCCTAACGCTCTCCGGTGTGCTTAAGGATATCATGCTGGTCGTGGCATCCATGGTCATCTTTGGCGACCCAGTCGCTCCACTCCAGTTCTTCGGATATTCCATTGCTCTTGCTGGACTGGTATACTACAAGCTTGGTGCCGACGGAGTCAAAAACCTTGGCCGCGACGCTCAACTTGCACTTGGGAACATGCAGCAAACTCATCCAGCGCGCGCCAAGGCCATGATCTTTGGAGCTGTGCTGCTTGTCGTCGTGGGCGCTCTTTACTTCTTGTGGCCTCAAAGTCCATGAGCCTAGGCTATGGCTCGGAGGGGCCATTTAGATGAATTGTGCCAGCTAGTACGATTCGATTAGATCGTAGCCAGGACAGATTCGATAATCAAGGTCGAGTATTGTCAAACCTACACGAAAGAGGAAGCGAATTTTCGAGGCGTTAAGGCGTTGGAAGTCTCAATGGATCCACACATGATACCGGAACGTCGTCATTGGACATGTCAACAGTAAAGCATGTACAGTTAATCTCAGCCACTCGAGCAGTGGTCAAAATTTCCACCCCTCAGACCGCTTTCAACTTTCCCAACAACTCCTCCATACTATCCGCATAAACATCAAACCTTCCAAACACCTCCGTGACCGGATCATGCTCTTCAAAAGTCAAATACGCAGTCTTGAATCCAGCCTTCCGCGCCGCAATCAAATCCCACGCATGTGCAGCAACAAACCACCTATCTCCATCTCCCTCCATTCCCAGTCCCCTCTTCGTCAAATGCCTATGCGCAGTCTCGTAGACTTTCACATCCGGCTTCGCCACCTGAATCTCATCGCAACTCAACAAATGGTCCCCATCCAGCTGAATATCCGCCAGCTCGTAGTACGTCAGACTCGTCTCCTTTCCACCGTTCGTCACCCCGTAAACGTCCCAACCCGCATCCCTCAGCCCGTCGTAGCAGTTCTTCAAGCCCGGACGCGGTCTGAGGCGCTTCACTTCCGCCATGACGGCCGCCACATCGTCGTCAGTGATCTCCTCCGGAGGGACGTCTACGACTGCGCAAGCACGCTTGAAGGTGGCCTTGAGGATTGCGGCGATGGGCGTGTAGGAGCCCGCCAGGGAGGTGTAGGTAAAGTCGCGCTGGGCGGCGAAGAACCAGAGGAAGAAGACGGATTTGGAGTCTGCGTGGACGGAGCGGAGTCTGGAGCCCAGGCGGGATTCGATGACATCGATTGCGCCTTCGAAGCCGAAGCAGGTTCCGAGGACGTCGAAGCAGACGGATTTGGGCATTGTAATGATGGGTGGGATTGATGTCTCGTGCTGCAGATGGTGAGGTGTGTCGTTCCGTTGGGACGGCTCCCTTTTTGCCGAAGATGTAGATTTGAGATAGTTGCCAAGGTCAGAAAGAGCGCGAGGAAGTCAAGATAGAGGTGTCGTTCGTTGACAGCAGTGTAGGCTATATGCTTGTAACGGCATTGAACTGGACTTGGGATATCCCAGGGCAATGACGCAACAGGGAAGAAGCTTCTTTTCTGCGATGGAGCTTGGGGCAGCTCCCCAACAACGGGCGGAGACAAGGACCGTGGCGTAGAAGGCATGAAGAATGCACTGTCGAGCGCTGGATGATCTTGGCCTGGGGCCACATATGTACGTGATCTACCTATCATACAATCAATAACGCCATGAACCCGTCCGAGTCCCGCTCTTGGGCAAGGGACGTCGTGCAGGGAGGATAAAACCAAGTGCTTTTGCTCCACATCCTCCCATCGTGCAGTTTCGCCATGCATTATTCACTTTCTTCGTCGAGCCATCTCAAACGCCGGAGTATGGTCGCATGTTACCGAATTCGTCGTCATCATCATCATTATTGTTCCTACGTCCGGTTGGACTGAGGTTGGAACGGTTTCTGTATGGGTTGCTTGCGCTGCGATTCACTTGGCTCATCTCGATTGGAGAGGTCGGTACGACTGATGGCAATTGACCCGGTGGAGCCTGGTATTTATTGTTTTGTTGGTATGCGGCCTGTCCATAGCTCTGCGCTGGCGGAGGTGCGTAGCTGGCGAAGCTGGGCGGTGGCTGGGTCACAGAAGGCCTTGAACCAGATGCTGAAGGCTCGTATATGGTTGGCACGCATGGTTGCAGGAATGCTGGACGGGACTGTTCAGTGCTTGGCTTCCTCTTGCCTCGCGTGCTCTGGCGGTGGAGTAGCCCACGGACCTCGTTCAGATCTTGGTCGATGCTGGGTCGCTCTCCCAGAGTGCTGCTGTCGTCGTCGTTGCGACCCGGTGCCCACGCCTCATCTCTAGCCGGGTCCGATGCCGGGTCGCGGGAGGTGAGATCTCCGATGATCTTCGCATCATGGCTGGTTATGCCAGCCGCGCCTTGACGACCCGATGAGGCAGTAGGACTGAGCGGATTGGCCTCTTTAGCATCTTGAATCTTCTTGATGGGAATCAAGCGAGCTTGCTCGCGTTTTGCAGCGGTGTGCTGCGCATTCTCTTTGGCTTCCGAATCTGATATCGCCACCGAGTAGTTAGGAGACGCTGCACTTCCGGCGGCATCACCGCCACCACCGGGAGCATAGATTGGCACAGCACGGAGAGCGCACACCAAAGCGCACATGAACTTGCTCCTCCTAGCTGCCCGAAGCGTCTCGTTGCCCCAGTTGCTCTTGTGCATGATGTCGACTTGTAATTGTAGCTTCGACATGTCTGTGGTGCCCAAGATCTCGACCTCGAAATCAGGCTGGAAATCGCGGTTGTTCTCCGGTGCCTTGACGAACTTGTTGAGCTCATTCTTTAGAATTTGAACGTCGTCAAAGGAAGTGTCGAAGGAAACGTCGAGTATGATCTGTTCTGTTTGAGCCTTACTGCGACTGACGTTGTCCAAGGAAAGCGAGTTCAAGACGATGTTGGGATACTGGCAGAGCTGTCCAGTTTTTGGTCCAGTAGCTCGGCGGAAGACAGTGAACAGCAAACTGATATGCTCCACTGTGAACCGATCGGCGGCGATGTCTACTCTGTCGCCTATGTCGAAAGGGTGCTTAACGAAGAGGAAGATGCAAGAACCCAGGATCTCCTGCGCCGTGACTGAGAAGACGAACGACAGCGACAGAAGCGCCGTTCCGGTAGTGGCCAGAGTGGTGACGAAGTTCGTGTTCAAGAAGGCGATGAAGATGAAGATGACGGCAACCATGACGACCGTGCAGAGCATGCGATCAAGCACGTTGATCGCCTGAGCAACATCAACCATGCTATTGGCGATGGCCTTCCGCTCACGCCCCCATTCAACTACCGTCATGATCATTTCATCGAGTGAGATGTCTCCATTGCCGTCGCGGTCCAAGTCTTCGTAAGCTTCCTCTGCTTCGGCTTTGCGATCCGGTCCAAGCACGTCCACGATGTCCTCTTCGAGGAGCGCTTCGCGGCCTTCGACAACGAATGACATCCAGATACGTCGAGCCAGCGCCTCAGATGTCCGCTTCCTCTCCAGAGCTGTCACGACAATCGAGTGTGCGCTGTTCGCATTGAACACTTCCTTGCCGGTGATTTCTTGTGCTACGTTGCCAAATGCTGAGGTAACCTGATCGCCAAACCGGCCAATGTTGTGGAATAGACGCATGGGAGTAGCACTACCGCTCCGCTTGTGTCCCTTCTTCTTACCGCCCAGCTTTGACAGCTGGAGCTGATCGGAAATGATGACATCCTCTTCGTAGAACTCGTTGCCGTAGGGTGGAAACATGGCGCGGGACGCATCGTACAACAGGCCGAGGATGTAGATCTGTCGCTTCGAGTCTTTGATCCTGGAGTTGAATTGCTTGCGGTGATAGTTGATGGAGATGAGCTGAATGAAGAATCGCTCCGCCAGGAAGACCAGTGTCGAGACCAGAGCTGCGGCTAGGATCTTCTGAACAATGTCCACCCACTTGCCGTTGCCACTGATCTTGCCATCGTGCGACCGGTTGTATGGATTCCTCTCCATGATCGGCTTGAACGTTGCCAGCGAAGTGACTGCCCAGCCAACCAGGGACAGCTGAATTTCGAGAGCTCGGATGACGGTGGCATACTTGCGTACTCCAGAGCTCACCACTCCCACGAAAATCTGGAAGACGTACGGCAGGAAATGTGCAACAATCTTGGAGACCCAAAGACTGCACCAGATGATCTCGATCCACGAGAAGAACCAGACGATGGGCACACCACCAATCGCAGGCGGGTCGTCTGCTCCGCCGATGATGGCACCCACGATGATGGGCACCGCGATCAACAAGCCCACCGGCACGACATACAGCATATACCTGGTGATGATGGAGAAGCTGTAAATTTTGTTGTAAATCTTGCCCATCGTCGTCAACACATCTTCCTCTCCATCATAGCCCTTGTTGCCCGTAGCATTCGGATTGTGGCCAGCCACAGGCTTTGCCCTTCGCCCACGAAAGAATCCATGCTTCTCACTGGCAGGTGGTGGCAATTCATTCGTCGTAGTCGCATTCAGCGCACCAGTATTCGGATTTCTCAGTCCACCGCCCGGGCTCTGGGAGCTGGTCTGCACAGGCTCGAGCGGTATGTCGATGGTCGCGTCGTTGCTGTGCTGACCCATGTTCCCGTGGTAGGCGGTATCTTGGTATTGGTGCTCGTGCTCGTGCTCGTGCGGAATGTGATCGTATCCCTCGCGGGAGAAGCGGTGTCGCTGCGAGGGGCTCACGTGAAGTTGTGAGCTCATGCTGTTGGAAAAGTGAGGATGGAGCACAAAGAAGGGAATGAAGGGTTGAAGCCAGAAGGGATCGAAGGGATGAAGCCAGCAGTTTCAACGCGAACGGCTCTTCTCGTGTCGTCCGTTCTGACGCTCCAAACGCGCAGGGAGTTTCTTCGGACCAATGCAATCGCTGGGTCGATCAGGAGATGGTGAAACTTGGTACTTCGCTGGACGACTACTGTCAACGCCGCCCACACGCAATGCTGTGAAAGCAAGATAGCAAAAAAACAATGTGCTCGCGATCGTAACGACTGCAGACGATGGTGTACAGCAAGGAGATATGTGCAATGATAAGTGCAAGCGGGTCGTGAAGAATGTTGCAACTTGAGATTGAGAGATCTTCTTGCGTGAACCAATTAACAATGGCGGACGCCGCCGACGGACCTGCAGTGGCGCCAACGGCCGCAACCGTGTGGTGAGGGATGACGAAGCTTGGGTACATGAATGTAGCCGAGGACGGACGTTCGCGTGCTTCTGCAACCGTGCGTGCATCGTCATCACATCATCGTCCTCCGTGCAGTTAGGTCTTGGGCTTGCAGACACTGGACCGCGTCGGCCGTCACACAGTAAAGGCTCCCTTACGTGCACGCATCAACGACATCGATGGCGACATCGACAATGGCATCGCCTGCTCGTCGCAACAACAAAGAGAGGTCGTCCAGGAATGCTCGAGTATCGCGAAAAGGGCACGCTAGCGCCGGACGCGTCTCGAATAGGCATCTCCATCCATGGGGCTTCCGTCCCTGTGCGATCGGCACAACGTCCCGTGCACTACGAGGGTCAATGCCGACTGCCGCGTCCCTGCTCCGTGGAGTCCGTGTGCTGATGCTGCGCTTTTCCCAACGTACACTCGTGCTTCTCGATATAGCCCTCAACGTCACCTTCCATCACAAGAACGAGCACCAGCCTGACACCAAACACCGTCAGCGAATCGTGTCCATGAATAGCAATGACGTCCCCCACGGCCAAAACTTACCAATGTACATGCTCGCCAGATTGAAGTGGCTCACAGCTTCTTGAATCAGAGCATCGACATAACCTTCTGCACTGAGCGCGACCGTTTCTCCACGCAGCAGACCCTTCAGCTTGGTCGAGACGCTTTCCAGGATTTCGGCTGGTGTCTCGGGGACCCCTGCAGTCGATCGCTTCTTCTTGCCCACGAAGTCGGTCGTTGGATCGTAGAGGAAAGTCTCCAGCACCGTCATCAGCGTGTCGCGTTCTTGGCGCAGCAGACTCAGCGTTAGCTCGCACGACTTTCGGAAAGGTCCTTCGTGGCCGTATGATCCCATGGCGTCCACCATGTTCGGCGTGAGACGGAAGGGCACCAGCTCTGGCTTCTCGAACGTGAGTCCTTTGTCAAACAAGCAGTTGAAGTCTACGTGGAACACTCCACCGGTGCCCTCCTCAAGCAGAATGTTCTCGCCGTGCCGGTCTCCAAGCCCGAGGATGTGCCCTGCCATGGACATGACTGCCGCCGAACGCGCGTATCGGAGACGTGCCGCCATCCAGGTGTCGGGCTCGGGGTACGTCTCGGTGAACCACTCGTGCAGTGAGGGCGGGAACTGGATGAGCACCTTCTCCGCGAAGATGTGCGCATGCTCGGGTGCAGATGAAGCCATGTCCAGGTCTTTCTTGATCTCGTTGTAGTTCGGCCGGATACCTTTCGAGCCATAGAGGCCAAGCAAGATGTCTCGGATTGGCTTGATGCCTTCGACCCATTCGATGGTACCGGACTCTTCGCTGAGCGGGGTTACAGCGTACGTCTTAATGTAGAGCCGTCGCTTGCTGCTCTCGGGGCTGCGCTTCAGAGCACGGTTGATGATGCCGTTGAACTCCATCAGACGTTGGTCCTTGCGAAGGTCATCCTTCGGCTTGCAGAGCAGACCGTATAGCTTGCCATCAGATCCACGAGCGGTGATCTTGCGCGGCCGCTGTAGCGAATTAAGCACCAAGACATCGTCAGTGAATGCCTGTATGGTGACCTTGTCCTGCGCGAAAGCTCTGTGTCGACGGATGGTCTCACTGTTCGCCGTAGCTGGTGCAGAGGCTGTCAGCGTAGCCTCCACGGGAACCACCAGCTGACTGGGAGCGAGTTTGTGATTGAAGCCAAGGTCTTTGCCCAGCTTGACCTTGACCGCGCGTGGCTCTACAGGTGCTTCACTGGCTTGCAGCAGGCCGTCGCATAGACGTTGTCCCTGGTGAACGAGCGTCTTGAGATCGCCAGAGATGTCCGAGTTCTTGGGCTTCGTCTTCGGGTCTCGGATTTTGTTCAATACCTCTGTGCCACGCTCGATCCTGGTGCGGTCGGCCGCTCTCACCACCCCAACCAGACTCCACAAAGCTTGGCTCGGATGAGATGAAGCAATCCTGGTCAAGATGTTGCATAGCTGTCTCCACACTTCCGGATGCGGATGAGTAATACGAGATATGAGCTGTGGCAACGCGTGATAGAACACGTATGGCGGCACTCTCTCGAAATACTTCTGCAATTGTTTGTTGGTGGCTTGGAGAGTCTTAACTCGCTTGTCAAAGACGTCTGCGCTCTCCCTGGCCTCCTTCTTGACACACTGGGAACCAAGCTCCATCCAGAGGGTAAGCACACGAGGTATAGTCTCGTGCCAGTACTTGTTGCCAAAAGGTATGGATCGCAGAGTGTTGTCGATGACCAGCTTCACAAGCTCTCCTGTGGCAAAAGTCTGCGCTTGCTTTTCTTTCGGCAGTGCCTTTTGAGCATTAAGTAACTTGCCGTAGTGTTTGCCAAGATAGTAATGGCCCTTCTCCCAGCGCTGACAGCGTCTCGCAGCTAGCTGATACCGGTCGGACATGTCCTGAGTTTGGCTCTGGCCTGAGGCATCAAGCCATTTCGCGAGAAGTAGCACGGCTTTCGCGTTGAGGCGATCCTGCTTGTAACCATTAATTTCGCTTGCAGAACCCTTCGTGCTCAAGCTGACATCGGTCATCATTATATCCGCCTCAACATTTTCATCGGTCACCATGCCGGACTCGATTGCGTTCTCCAGCAGCCGGAGTGCTTGCCTTTGATGACCCTCATGCCAGAGAAGCCTTGCTTCTTCCAGCTTCGATTCGCGTAGACCGCACTCGAAAGCTTTAAGCGTCGCTTTGTAGGAGCTGCTAGTATTTTTGGCTTGACGAGCCAAGCGTGCAGTTGTCAGCCACAGAGTCCCTACGTGAGACTCTGGAAAATGTGAGGGCCGCAGTCGCATGATGGCTCGCCTCACGCCCAGAAGGTATTGCTTGTCCTGAACATAAGAGCCTACCTCAGTCAAGCGCTTGTCGAGACATTTCAGCAAATCCAGGCCTTTGCTTGGATCTGCCTGGGCCGCCATTATTTCGACCTCATATAGGACATGCAACTTCAGAAGCTCAGAATGGCACAATTGCAAAGAGTCCGTACTGGCCATGGAGAGGCTTCGTGTGATCGTCTGGCGCAGTTGACCCACTTTGGCCTCCAAGGGCTCCGAAGATCGGCCTCCGACACGCAGCAAAACATCTGCAATTCCTATGTTGAAGTCCTGGTGACTGTCTTCAGGTTGCAGCTTGACGCAAGCGAAGAGGCTGTCGGCATCTTCGACCATCCAGCTTGCTTCTGCCATCAAGGCTAAGTGTGCCTGAGCTTTCTCGCTCTCGCTTGAAAAGTTTCTCGCGTAATTGAGCAATGAAGCATATTGTCCAGTTTCCTGCAAACATCGTAGAACGCTGTGCTGCAGATCCGTATTCGTGGGTTGTTCGGCCAGCTGTAGCTCGTACCATGCTTGCGCTGCTGTCCATCGCCCAGATTTAGCGTGATTGAAGGCTTGCTGATCTTCGCTGATTATTGGTAGCCTGACAGCGAGGCCCTCCAGACCGTCAGGTTCATCTATTTGCGAGTAGATGTCTTGCAGTTTATCGTACAGCGACTCGTGCTGTTCGGTCATGCGAGGCGAGGGGATCAGCGATCTCTTCTTGCGAATGTGCTGCTCCCAATGAAATAGTGCTCGGGCGTATGATCGGCAGTCGACAGCCTTTTCTGCGATAATATCTGCTGGTATAGAGGCCAGAAATATCTCAACCGTCTCAATTTGTCCCATGTCTCGTGCTTCATCAAACTCGGCCGGTGAATGGCCGGTCTTGTATGCTTCAGTGCGCGTAGCTGCCAGTTGCTGTTTCTTTCCTCGCAGCCAGGTCGCGAGGTAGTCTAACACTCCAAATACACTTTCACTACAGAGCCTGATGCTTTCTTGCTCTTGCGGTAAGGTTGAGCGGCTACGAAGGAGTGCGAGGAATTCGGTGGTCAGGCCTTCGACCTCCGGGACTGTGCCACCGATCACAACGTTGAGTATCGCGTAAGGCAGTACAAATCGTGCAATCGCCAAGTCGTGGAAGCGAATAAGGCGTGCCACTAGTGAAAAGGCAGCTTTCGCATTGTCTCCTTTCGCCTTGTGCATCAGATCAAACGTGAGCGACCTCAGCCACTTATCATGGGTATGCTCTGGCGAGAAGTCGGGATATGTTCTGTTTGGTGGGCCGAGGTCTTTGTTGGGCACAACAAAATATCGCGAGCTGAGAAAAGGCGTCAGCGTAGTGCGAACGTGTTCTGGCAGATTGTACCATCTCTGATAGCCTTCTGGTGCTTGCGAAGCTCGTGGTCGTAATTGAGAGAGCTCGCCAAAGTTGCAGAAAGACAGTAATTCCTGCATCGTATATGCCAGAATCCCTTGGGCTTTGGCATTTGTCACAGACTTGAAAGCCTTCACCAGTACGTCTTCAAACAGGGCCAGTATCCAGTCAATGACTTCGCTGGCCGTGTCAAAGTTGGAAAGAACGAGGACTTGTCTCTTCTTGCGCGTTGCTTCAACACGGTTGGGATCGACGCACCCTATGATGCCAAGCGCTTTACCACAAAGCTCAGCTGCCTGCTCATTGACGTTAGAGTACTTGACTGTCACATCAAGTAGGGCACTCAGCAGCTCAGGCAATACCCCCGATGGATGCTCGCTCGCAGCGGTCTCGTGCATGAAACCTTGATTGATCTCAAGGAACGGTATCAGCTCTATCAATGCCTGCTGGACGACTTTGTCGCCTTCCGCACGTAGCCGCCGGGTGAACGCCTTGCAGTGACTCTCGACACTTTCCTGGTCCTTGAGGCGCTGGAATTCGGAAGCAAACTTGTTCAACAGTGGTGCGCAACTGTGCAACGACGGAAGAGTCATGATATTCTCGGTCAAAGTGATGTTGTGAGTCTTGACCAGCGAGCTGACCGAGCTGTGGACCTTCTGTCGCATGCCGTCAGAGATCGTTGGCCAGTGTCGTACGATAAGCACAAAGGTCTCATCAACAATCTCGGCCACATCCTCGCTGTGCGGGAGACAATCGACAAGTGACAGCCACACGCCGAAAGCTACCTGATATAGCGCTGGCTGGTCGAGTCCCACATGTAAACAGGCGCGAATCTGTGGCAGAGCAACCGAGACATTTCCTTTCGTAAGAGTGAAGATCTCTTCTATGCCTTTGAGGCATCGAATCTTCTCTGCGGCAAAGTCTGGACCAGTTTCAAGTATGGTTGAAAAGGTCGTCAGGATACCAAGTATGTGTTTGTCGAAAAGTGCTATTACAGCTCTACTGGCTTTCGTGTATGTCTTGCGCTGGCCATGAGCTGCTTGCTCTATATTGGCGAAATTTTGGAAAGCCTGGTATGCCTTGGACTTCCTGTTGTCACTCTCGTCTGCACAGAGCTTGAGCAACTCACAGGCAATCTGGACTGGTTCAAGCCTGATCAAACCGGCGAGGTCGACGTCCCTAAAGCCGGGGTCGACAGCTGTCAGACACGCAAGGACAAAGTCCTCAACATCGCCCGATGATTGCATGAGCAACAACGACAATATGGCCGCCAAGTTCGTGATCGGCTGGAGACACACATCTCGAACGGATTCCCTCCCCGCTGCATGGGCAACTCTTCGCATGATGTCTTGCTTCTTCGTCAGTACCAGTGATGGCAGCGTATCGCGTTGCGTCATGCTCAGGAAGGTATCAACATCCATATTGAGAAGGTCGCACAGCTGCTGCGTCTTGTTTGGTCTGGTTGGTAGATCCTGCACTGCCGACACGGCGATTGATCGCCAAAAAGGTTGGAACATTTCTGCCACCGTGGCGATTCCCCTGGCTGAGGCGATGGCATCGATCTCTGCAGCAGCGAGCCCGCAGATCAGGTTGTTCGCATGGCCAAGGTAATCCACCAGGCGCAGCAGCACAAGATTGAGCTCTTTATCACCACAGGCGATCGCTACTTGTCCCCAGGCAGATATAAGGGTCTCTTGCTCGCTGGCCACGTCGCGATCTGACAGAGTCCGGAGATACTCAAGAGCGAGTTGTCGATTGTCATCACGGATCTTCTCAGGCAGGCCATGCCGCAGGAAGCACGGCAGCGCTCGACTGGCAGCGATCCGTAGCTCGCGTGTTGAACTGCGCAGGCTCTGAAGACAGTATTGCCAGAGTTCAGAAGTGCCAAGAGTGACTTGGTCCTTTCCATCGAGGTTTTGTGCACAAGCCGCGACGGCATACATAGACAGTACACGCTGATCTTTCGTGTTGTGTAGCTCTGGCAGAGCGATCAACTTCAACACCGTATCGTACGTGACCTCCAGATCGTGCTGTGCGTGCTCTAGGAGAGACTGCCATGCGGCACATTTCTCCTCGTTTGACATCGTCAAGTAGATTGCATGTGCGGCCTCGGCACCTCCAGCCAGCCAAGCTGTACGCTGATCGAGAATCGTAGCAGGCTCACAGAGCTCTTCTCTAGATATCCTCCTGCGCTTGGCTGGCTTTCTTCGCCGAATCGTACCTGGATGCAGCACACATTGCTGTTGGAAAGCTGTCGAGAGATCATCGCCATCGGCCATGAGAACGTCTTGACGCTTCGCGGTCTCTTGAAGTAGAGGTTCAATGATATCGTTATTGTGATCATGCGCAAAGGTCTCAAGATATCGCAAAGTCGGCTGCCAAAGCTCAGCCTTTTCCAGTGAAGATCTGAGCTTGTACGCTGCTTGTTGAAGCCTCAGATTGGACTCGAGAAACCAAGACTTCACGAGTCCACCGACTTGAGAAAGCTCCATCGCCACCGTGAATGCTCGAGCAGCATCGTGAATCGTGGCAGTCGTGCCGGGTGGAGCAGTAATGCTGTTTTCGCCTTGGGACCAGAGTCTGCCAACGCTCCTTGCTGGAGGTAATGTCAAGCTGACCTTAGTGCTTGTAGCAGCCAGAGCTTCGAGAGCAAGAAACGCATCTGTAAGGAAAGATAAGCAGATACCACTTACCGTCTACCATCTGACGTACCATCGACGCTCTCTTGAATAATCTCCCGCAACACGTGAGCTTGCTTCCAGTGATGAAGCGATTTGTCGAGTCCCGCGCATATCGAGCTCAGCAGACCATGCACACCAAGGTCTTGACACTTTGATCGGCCGCATAATGAAGCAAGTGTGGCCAAAAGACTGAGGAATAATTGTGGACCGTTCGGAGTCAGCTGGGTCACCACAACTTCGGGCTGGCGCTTCAGTGTTCTCTCAATCACTGTAATGCTGTCCCTGGCTTGCTGCAGCAGGCCATCCGAGTTCGCGAAAGGGTTGTCCGCAGTGAGTGGCAAGAGACCAGCCTGAAGGAGTACACTGACGAGTTGAGCGTTTATCTGGGGATCATTTTCTTGGGCAGCAGCCTGGTCACTCAGTATCTCCTGTAGCATGTCCCCGAATGTGGCTGTTTCGCCATGGTTCTGCACAATTTGTGCTGCCAGAGTGGATGGTGGCGGCGCGTCGCCGTTGGTGTGACGGCCATTGACCGCGACAGTTCGGCGAGCCATCTTCGGGAAAGCGAGTGCGTACCATGTCAAGCAACCTCTTCCTCGAGATGATGGTCAACATTGAGAGACGAAGTCGAGATTGAGAACAGCCATACGCGCGCCAGGCAGTCGTGCTGAGACAGACTTTACAAACTCTATTTGACGCGACTCCATCAAGTTTTCATGGGGAACTTCGCCGATGAATTGAGGGACGTCTAGACCTCAACTTCCGAACCTTACGTGTTCATCCTTACCACATCTCATCTTACCAAACTCTTCCCTAAGGCCACCGCCAAAATGGCTATTTTTCCCTCCCGAAAATACCAATCCTCCAGCCAATCAAATACTCTCGCCGCCAGATATCGCGCCCTCCTCGCCCGGCATCCCTTCGCCCTCTTCGGCTTTCCCTTCATCGCCGTAATGCTTGCAGGCTCCTTCTTCCTCACGCCCGCCACAGCCCTCCGCTACGAGCGCCACGACCGAAAAGTGCGGCAGATGAGCAAGGAAGAGGAGCTAGGGATTGGGAAGGAGAAGCGGAAGATCGATCTGAGGGAGGAGTATTATGTGAGTAGGCTTCAAAGGGTGGAGGGTTGGCGCTGACATGCGGGATAGAAACTCGCGGCGAAGGATCTGGATAATTGGGAGCAAAAGAGAGTCAAGCGACTGCCCGGCGAGCATGATGGCGTGTTGTGAAGTGGTGCGGGCTCGATTGAATGGATTCGCTTTTATGACGAGGATAACCGAAAGCTGTAGGACTTAGGGAACGAGCGACCCAGAGGACAGGAGAGCAGGCCGCTCACACGAGACGTTGACTACGTCTCGATCACTACGGACGCAATACTGTAGCGCAGCGATTACTTGTCGTGTAGAAGCAATATGCGCGCTTGCTTCAACCATACTTACGGGGTTGGGAGGTTCATGGACCACGATGCGAGTCTCAAGATTGACTGCGCCGTTGGGACGAGGCGGCAAGACATGGGCGAGCTCGACTCTCTTGACTGCTACGACGGCAGTCCCATTCCCCAGCCGGTGCCAGTATTCAACAAATGCAATGTGGAAGCGAGGATTGCTTCAACTGCACCAGCAGGGTCGATGGGACCTGAAGGACTCCACGAAAAATCAAATCTGCAGTTGGTACCAAAAACATTGCATTCATCAGTCATGGTCAAATCGAAAGTGGTGGAGAGAATGCAATCCCGTCAGGCTCGTCCTATACCTGTTGCACTACTCCATCAACGCCGGACTCGCTCGCTTCGAAGTTTCAATCTATAAATCGCCCTTCCAAGCGGAGGTCCCATTCAGCAGAGCTGGACTTCCAGGATTTGGCGAACGAGTAGCCTTTGGTCGACCGCTGAGCGTGTCCACCACGTCGATCAGCGACATCCAGAACTCGTCCTTCGGACGACGATCCTTCCAGTCGGTCTCCTCGCGCTCGATCTTGTCCATGGCGCTGAACTTGACCCTCGCTCCACGAATGCCGATGACGCTGGCCGACATCGGGTCAGCGACAATCTCGTCCTTGGTCCTGCCGGCATAGGTCTCGATGTGCTGCAGCGACCTGATCCCGAAACGGACAGCGCGCACGCGATCCATTGGACTGGGGATATTACCCTGCTGGAAGTGACCCGGTACGGCATACCTAGCGTCGAATCTGCCACCGCTCTCCTCCTTGAAGATGTCGGCGATGAATTGAGTCGTGTAGACGTTGCTTGCCTTCTCGTTGCGGAGGATGATCTTGCCAGTCCTTACATGGCCGGCATCCTTGGCAAACTGATCCTTCAGGAGATTGATGTCCTCAACCAGCATGTTGAGATGAATGCCCTCTTCTGGTGTGTAGACAGCCACGGCACCAATCGCGAGTCCAGCGATGGTAGCGATGTACCCCGATGCACCGCCCTGGGTCTCTACAACAAAGACTCTGCGACGGGCTGCAGAGGCTGACTGCTTGATGGCATCGCAGTAGCTGATCAATGCGTTCAAGCAAGTGTCGGATCCGAGTGAGAATTCAGTGCCTGGCACATTGTTCGATACCGTTGCTGGCAGGACGACCAAAGGAATTTTGAAGGCGTCGTATTCAGCACGGGCCTTACGAAGCTCGGAGACTGCTGTGAATGCTTCGAATCCGCCAACGACGAAAAGGGCATCGATCTTGTACTTCTCAAAGCAGTATGCCGTCGTCTTAAAGTCTTCGGATGGCAAGTTGCGGTTGGTACCGATCTCTGAGCCACCCTTAGATGCCCATTGCTCGGCATCTAACCAATGCACCTCGCGGACCGAGCCAAGTGGCTTGTCATCGTGATGGCGACAAAGACCTGGGAAACCATTGTGGAGGGCGACAGGCGTATGGCCCCGGGTAAGACAATATGCGACAGCTGCGCGGGTTGCTGCGTTCATGCCGCCAGCGGGTGCACCGACATGGATAATCCCGACGCGCATGCGCTTCTCCTGTGGCAGGACCATGCTGGACTTGTCTGTAGCAGTGGTAATGTTAAAGGCGTTAAAGTATTCGGCAAATTCAGCATCTCTACCTCGCATAGCGGCTGCAAAGTCCTTTTTGCCGATGTTCACTGCGACCTCCTTCGTCTGTGCAATTGCTTGCATGAGGTCTTTGCGCACGATCTTGTTCTCGACGATACAAATGACTGGTGATGGAGTCTCTGGCGTAGCGTCGAGGACGGCTTTGACTGCTTCGACTCCTTGTAGCGTAGCCAACATACGATCGTACGCGCAAGGTGCACCTCCTCGCTGGACGTGACCGAGGGTGGTGACTCTTGTGTCGAGGCCGACCTTATCTGACAGGAGCTGCTTCACCATGTCTGGCTTGATTGGATTCAATTCCCGATCGTGAGCTCCTTCGGCCACAATGACAGTTGTCTTTCTCTTGCCCATCTGTCTGTGCTTCTTGATGATTGCGCACATCTCCTCTTTCCAGTTTTCGGAGGGCGGGTTCTCGGGGCAGAATACGAAATCAGCGCCGGCTGCAACACCAGACATGAGTGCCAGCCAGCCGCAGTGTCTGCCCATGACTTCAACCACGAATGCACGTTGATGGGAGTAAGCTGTGGTCTCGATCTTGTCAATTGCTTCGCAAATGCGCTCCAGTGAGCTATAGCAGCCGATTGTGGCATCTGTGCTGCTCAAGTCGTTGTCAATTGAACCAACGAGACCCACAATATTGAGATGCCTGAAAGGCTTGACTTCGTCTTCTTTTCGCTTGCCCGTCGCCACCAGCTCGTCCATGAGACTAGGCCACTCTCCTCTGAATTTGTCTGCTCCAGTGAGTGATCCATCCCCTCCGCATATCACGAGCGCGTCTATGCCTCGCTCGATCATGTTGTTGGCTGCGGTAAGTCTTCCGGGTCTTTCCATGAACGACTTGCATCTTGCTGTTCCAATGAGGGTACCGCCTTCCGAGAGCCAACCCCTCACGTCCTCCCAACGCATTTCGCGGATCATATCTCCTCCTTGCACGAGGCCTTCGTAACCTTCGTAGACGGCATATGAGGTGCAGCCTGATGCGAGAGTCTGGCGTACTACTGCTCTCACAGCGCCGGACATGCCAGGACTATCGCCGCCTGATGTGAGAACCGCAATGCGCTTCCTGCCATAAGGCATCGCCGGGGGGGTTAAGGTGATCTGAGCCATTGAGGCGACGGCGTGTAAGGGAGTGCTGTGGGTTGGTTTCGCAACAGGTAGCGAGGATTCTGGAACTCACCCTCGCGAGGGTAGTGAGGTAATCCGAGTTGTGAGTCAAGACGTCTGTTGTGCTGTTCTGGCAAGGGAATTGGAATGGTGAGTTTTTCCGTAACGGGTTTCAACTTACTTACTGAGCTTTCACAACGAGCTGCATGTGCCCCACGTGTATGACTTCAATCCCGATAGCAACGGCGCTTCTTCGGTTCCTGGAGAGCAGTCGATTTCGTTGGGATGATGTCGATGCTGCGTTTTGCAAGTTCTCCAAGATCTGCAATCAGTCCGTGAGTGAAGATAAGATATTTGCGGCAGAAAAAGCAGAGCTCGGGCACCTTCCAGCTTGTCCGTCTTCACAACGTCGGTGGGGGAGCTTACAGCAGATCGGCGTCTAGCGTTAAACAAGCGAGGCATGGCAGGGGTCTGGAAAAAAGGCACTTCAGCTTTCACACTCTAGCACAATCAGCAGACTCTCTCTTACACACCAGGACGTAGCGGTGTTCAGAATCGCCATCACTCTCGGACAAGTCGGCGATCATCTCTTAGCACAGCCGAGCCTTAGCGTCCACGGCGTTGGCAGACGACCGCGACGCAGCTAGGTGCTGTGAAGCCTTGAGCATGTGTTGTGAGTTTGTGCGATCCTTGTGTCAACGAGAGATGGACTGGATCCTGTATGGAAATACTGTGTTGGGTCGAAATTGTCTTCTCATTCGCTACTTGATCACTCTTCGTCGACTTCTACCGGTTTGACGGCGGTCCACTCAACGAGATCTTGTTCCAAAGAGACTCCGTCGACACGAGCGGTGAACATTAATATCAAGTCTGAAAAAGTGGCCTCCAACACTGTATGAAAGCTCTTACATGGACATTTGCAGCCAGCCTGGAGCCCACATTTACTTCCACTACGGCTCCATCTCGGCTCGGCTGCTCTGCATCCTCACAACCAGCTCCAATTTTGAGCGCCCTCATGCACTCGGAGAGCCCACAAAGTGAGCAAGGCGTCAGTCATAGCCACCTGACAGCCAGTCCGCGATACCTCATGGTATCTCGAGCATAGACGTCTCGCAACGGTGCCGAGTACCTAGTGGAAAAGCACTTGCTCTCGATGTCAATGGATCATGCTACATCTGTGCGAAGACTTGTATACAAACTCGACCAAGGAGTCGCATGTGTAGTACCGCGATGCTGACGATCCTAGAGAGCTTATCACCCACAAGACACAAGCTACTGTTGTTCAAGACTTCGGCTGGAGTCATCCATACCGCGAACAAAGTACAGCAGCCATCCGACCTTGCCACGCAGGCACGCTAATCTACCTCCTGGACATCGCCATAATCGTCCGCATCAAAATCATATTCACCTTCCAAGCCTACCTCACCAAACTCGTCAGTGGCCGCCGCAAAAGCGTCTTCCTCCTCGTCGTCGTCAGGTTCAGGTGGAGGCGCGCCAAACCCGTCCCACTGGCTTTCCTCACCACGTACTTGTTGATCACCAGCTTGGGCATCTGGACTGCTGCGGCGCCGGCGACGGGCAGAGTCGTTGCGATCATCGACATCGGAAGGTGCGGGAGATTCACTGCCGTCTCGGCTTTGTTCTCTGGTCGGTGTCCCGCTGTCGTCTGGGCTTGAGCTGCTGGCTCTCGAGGGTGTCTCTCTACCATATATACGCTGCAGCGCACTGAAGTCAACGTGAGCAGACTTTTGCGGGGCGCGCTTCTCGAGCATAGCACGGGCAGCATCTGCTGGGGTCTCAATCGGTGTGTTGCTCTCCGTCAAGACCGATCCGTCGCCCATCTTGCTGCGCTTCTTCTTCACCTTGTCGCCCTTCTTGCCCTTCCTGCCGGGTTTGTTGCCGCCGCCAGCCTTTTGGGTCTTGGCAAGTAAGTCTCTCTCGGCTTGTTTCCGCAGCCAGTCTTCATTGTGCGCCACCCAGATCTGCTCCTTGATTTTCACCTCCTCGGGATCAAGCAAGCAGTTTCCAACTTCGGGATCATTTGCGAATTCTTTCTCGAGCTCTTCGGCAGTGAGTATCTCTCCAGGTCTCCAATCGGGTGCATCGCCCCACCAGTCCTGGCCACGGGCTTGTCGACGTGCTTTGATCTTGTCGGTATCAATCTTCTGCTGTTTCTCAGCCAGCAGTCGAGCTCGTTCGGCCTCTTCAGCAATCCGCTTCTCTTTTTCTTCTTCCTCTCGCAATCTCTCGACCTCGCTCATTGACTCTTGAACTTCGCCGTCTTTCAAGGCTAGATCGATTTGCTTCTCGAGATAGTCTTCTTCGTCTAGCTCTTCGCGGGAGATGTCGATCGGAGGAGGCTCAACCTTCCGTGGCCGACCTCGGCTACGCTTAGGCGGTGGCGCCGGCTCCTCTTCCTCTCCCTCTTCCTCGACATTTGTAGCATTCACAGGAACAGGCAGGGCAGGAATGGCGAATCCATCGGCATCGATTCGCAGCGATGGCTGAACTGCATCAGCCGTAGCTTCTGATGTCGCTGGCCGTTCTGCGTCGGTACGCTGACGCTTGTTCTGAGCGTCGACCTGGTCGTCATGCTCGGTAGGCTTGCTTTTCGTCGAGTCCTGTGTTGCAGGAGGTGTCAGCTGCCCGATTGGTGAGCCCGGGTGCCATTCTGCTGTTGTACCTTGAGTTTGACTCTCCTGCGAGGCGGACGGCGCCACCTGGGGTGCAACCATTTGTGCGACAGGGACTTGTTGCTGGACTTCTGGCGTGGCTGATGGAGTAGACATGTCCCGCGGTGGGGTTCCTGCAGTGAGCGATAGCACGCGAGACGATGCATCAGTCGCACCATGCTCCATGTCAATGGGCTGCGACTCGCGGCCTTGCGAGTCTCGGCCCGTGGTCAGGCGTATGTGCTCCTCTCGCCGCGCCCTCCGTCGAGCCATAGTCTTGTCCTTTCTTTCGTCGAGATACACAGAAGGCGGATCGTGCTGATGTCTGATCTTTAGTGCGACCTTACGAAAGTCGCTGATATTGAGTCCGGCACTTTTCGTCCTTCGGAACTCTTCAACACGCTTCGCGATAGTGACATCGGCGACCTTCGAGACGTACACGACCTCGCGAACGCTGCGTTGAAAGTTGTTCATGCGAGCGGCGAGGATGATACAGGCCCCGCACAATCCAGCCGGGTGTCGACCAGATACGATCCAGTCGCGATTCATACGTCTGATGATGCGCAGAGCGTCTTGGCTCACGTCGTTGGTCTTGTCTCCGAACTGCAATTTCTGGCAGTACTTGAAGATCAGCGGCTCCAATTCAATCAGGTTCTGGTTGCCGACACTTTCATTGTTTAGATAAAGCTCCTTGCCCAGGTCCTTGTAGACCTCGCCCAGCCTGAAGACATTGATCTTCAAGTATTCGGCAATGTCCATCAGTAGAAGCTGGTTCTCTTTCTGTCGGCGACACGCCGCATAGAGGCATGCTGCAACCACCTCGTCTGTTCTGCGACCAGCAGAGAAATTGATGTTCGAAGCCATGACCCAGATAGACTCAGCTTGGGTCTGTACGTTGGTCTCGACGCCCAGCTTGCGACAAACCTCGCCCAAGGCCTTCTTGCCCGTCTGCTGTGCATCGGCAAGACTGTTGCGCTCGCCGCCACCGATCTTACGAAACGTAGCAGAGTTGAGAGTCCTTGCGTGGCGAGAGTTGTCATTGACCGTGCCACCCTGCACAGTTGCACGGCCACCAGCATTTTCCTCGAACGTGACTTCCGCAACAATGTTAGCTTCCCGCACCTGTTGGTAGCAGGCTTTACAGACGATCAGCCCGTCAGTCTCTTCGAGATCAGTGCTTTGGCAGTGCTGGCATTTCTCTTTCTCGCTGGTCGCAGCAGCGGGTTTCTTCGGTGGGCCGCGCCTCTTTGGTGGTCCGCCTTTGAGACTGGCCAGCCTGCCGGTCGGTCGGCGAGAAGGTGCTACCGGGGCCATTTTATATGTGATGTCAAGTAGTGGTTTTCACATGTGACTATGCTGCCAGGGACCGTCCTGCGGTGCAATCCAATTGGCGGTGCTTTTGTGTGGCGTGCACGCGACCGCGGTAGTCGAGTGGTGGGGCAGGAAGCGACTGTGCGGCCGGCAAGCGTCGATATGTCTTCAATATGTGTAGCGGGTGGAGACAGGCTGGCAGTGGGTAAGGGCCGTACGGTATGCACAGCTCAGTGTGGTAGAAGTGCCTCCAAATTCTGCTCTGTCGATGCGTCAGGTGGGCAAGTGGGGCCCAATAAATCGCGGCGATGGGCGAGACCGGAAGCCGCGAAATAAGCGAGACTTGTGCAGCTGCTGAGTTCGAGCGGTCGAGAGCCACTCAAAAGTTCAGCAATATCCTTTTCATATTGGTGACACCAGGTCGTTCGCCTACAATATATCGCGCGGCTGTCGGGCATCATCAGGCAACACAAGAGCGCTGTGTGATTGGTCTGTATGGTCAGTGGTCATTTGCTTGGCTTGCAGTTGCAAAGACATGACTCTGCAGCTATCTATTGTCACGGCACTGTCGTGGTCCTCACGGAGAACCTTTCACGCACCTAGCTGCAGTCCGTGAAAATTCCAACGGTAAAAACAGCCCAATCGATAGTGTCTTTGCGCTCGTCCGAGAGAGTCATTGTGGCGAACCCAGGCTTCAAGCTTCCTACGACTCACCGCCACGAGAGAAGAGCATACTTTGACGGATGTGACCGACCGTACACGCACCGGGGAATGTTCACACCTACTACATGATCCATCTGCACATCGGGGACGCAGACGTAGATGACCTGCTACTATCGATAGCACGCTGGCTAGCGCCCACGTGAAGAAGCGGCTGGCCGCTCCGTCATAAAAAGGCCGAGGCGTGTAGTGCTTGTAGTTCTCTGATTCTAGATACAAATTTAGGTGAAGGGTCCAGTTGTCTGTTGTGGGTGCCCTGGGAAACTCTCCAATGACTCCCACTTCTCTCGCATCACCGACGTCCCGTCCATTGCCCTCCGAGCCATTGGCAGTGCCAACTGATACTGTGCATCACGATTGAATCCGCGCACTCGTCGTCACACCACTCGCTGTGAGCCACGGATCAAGTTTGAGTATCGAACACAGTCATCAACATGGCAATCGATGCAGAAGCGCAGACCTACACCGACGACGTCCGCGGTATGCTGTGCTCCAACATGCCCACGGGGAACAATGCTAATACCAAGTCCGCCAGTCCTTGGCTACGACCCTCTCATCCCACCACAGCTGCTCGCCGCCGAGCTCCCAGCACCCGGAAAATCCATCCAAACCGTCCGCAAAGGCCGCGCCGAGGCCATTGAGATCATCAAGCAACGCGATGACCGTCTCCTCGTGATGGTAGGACCGTGCTCCCTTCATGACCCCGAAGCAGCCGTCGAGTACTGTGCCCGCCTCATCCAGCTCGCCGACAAGCTGAAAGATGACCTTTGCATCATCATGCGCGCCTATCTCGAGAAGCCACGCACCACAGTCGGCTGGAAGGGCCTGATCAACGACCCAGACATCGACGAGAGCTTCCAGATCAACAAGGGATTGAGGGTGAGCAGGAAGCTGTTCTGCAACTTGACGGGACAGGGCATGCCAATTGCAAGCGAGATGCTGGATACCATTAGCCCGCAGTTCCTCGCAGATTTGATCTCGCTGGGTGCCATTGGTGCAAGAACGACGGAGAGCCAGCTTCACAGAGAGCTTGCGTCTGGTCTGTCTTTCCCAATGGGCTTCAAGAACGGTACAGATGGCAGTTTGACAGTGGCCGTGGATGCCATTGGCGCTGCAGCTGCAAAGCATCACTTCCTTGGTGTGACCAAGCAGGGCCTGGCCGCTATCACAAAGACTGCTGGCAACCCGGACTGCTTCGTCATCCTACGCGGCGGCACTAAGGGCACGAACTACGATAAGGAGAGCGTCAAGGCGACTCGTGAGGCATTGAAGAAGAAGAGCCTGCCAGAGGTCATGATGATTGATTGTTCGCATGGTAAGTACTACATTTTGCAATGTGCCCGAGACCAAAGGCCCACCGGAGCGCAGCAATGCGCCCTGGGCAGGGAGGCGGTGTCCAAACTACGGCATTGTCGCCCTGTCTCTTTCCCGCATCGCTGACGTTGGGAACGCAGGAAATTCGCTCAAGAACCACCGCAACCAGCCAAAGGTTGCCGAGACCATCGCTGAGCAGCTCCGGGAAGGCGAGACCGGAATCGTGGCCGTCATGATCGAATCTCACCTCAAGGAGGGCAACCAGAAGGTACCCGCAACCGGTGGCCTCGCCGCTCTCGAGAAGGGTGTTTCCATCACGGACGCATGTATTGACTGGGACACCACGATCTCGGTGCTCGAGAATCTCGCAGATTCCGTGAGACAGCGTCGCACGAAGTCGTCCGGCAAGGTCAATGGCGCTCACTAAAGATGCTGCGCCATCATGAGAACGGCCGCTGGTTGTGCCGTATACCATGAAACTCGCGCGTCGATGCTTCGTCCATCGCGCGCTCGAAAAGCCTCATAATGTATCCATGTATCCTATTCCCGTGCCTCATGCGCGCCTCTCATACCGGCAAATCCTTATGCGCCCTCTCATCCGCACCCGCCTTGTCACCTGCCACACTCAATGCCTTCGCGAGATACGGCCCCACCACAGGCACGTTATACGCAAACCCCGCAATTGTCTTGAAGAACTCCCCAAACAGTATGAACATCCCATAGCACTGCACCAGAAATCCCACAAACGGCCACCGTATCAGGATCAACAGTATTCCCGCCCAAAACGCTAACGTTCCTCGCCATTTCTGCCGTCGCGCGAAGAAGAGCAAGGTTCGTTGGGGGCCGAGAAGCAGGGTTATGCCGATGAGGAAGAGGATGTCGCCCATGGCGAGGAGGGCGCGGTCGAAGAGCAAGATTAGGCCGAATAGGAGGAAGAAGCCGCCTATGAGCCATTGTTAGTGGAATGGTCCATAAATGCCGAAGCGTGATTGACGTACTACTTACCACCTGTACAGAATGCTACACCGATTTTCTGGCTGTCTGAGAGCCAGTAGGTAGGCATGATTGCGCGTGTTCGTGGTGTGGATCGTGGGGGATCTGGTCCGCGGGGATGAAGAGGTATATGCTACTGATCGATTGGTGGTACTTATCGAGGAGCGCGCGTTATTCTGCGAGCGTCGAGCATGTAAGCGACTGCCTGGAGGGAATTGTCGTTTGTCGAAGATATCTGTCCTCGTTTTGAGTTTGTGGATCGCTGGACCCTTCCGTTACTTTAACGACGCGTTAGACTCGTGAGTTAGACCCGAGGTCTCTTGAACGAATAGGCGATCGGCTTGGTCATTGACCAGTACCTTATGCTGCGATAACGCGAGCATCGCCCAGCGGCCGCGAGAAGCGGAGAGCCTACTGTCACAAGTATGAAGGTCCTGGAGATCGATTCACCAAGATCAACAGACCATCGCAAAGTGTGCTGTGCACATCTTCAATCGCTATGAACTCTCATCATTCGTGCAGTCGTAATCATCACGCTGGAGCTGCCATGCGCTCCGGCGCCTCCCATTCCAAAAGCATCGCACTACCCAGTCACCAACGCCTCGCTGATTCAGTATTCAACTCCTCGCTAATACAGTCATGCCCAACAATGCTCGCTGTGTTACAGGTAATCATCATATCCCATCGCCATATGCTCATGCAGCTCATTCACCGCCTCCCATGTGCTGTACACAATATTCTCAGTGATGCTCGCCGTCGTTCCAGGAATGCTCGCTGCCGTATCCAATACCCGTGATGCTGCTCTCCCCGGTGGTACTCGGCCATTACTAGTAGCTGTCTCCCCAAAAGCGATGTTGAATAGCGTGCCGATGGCCCATGATAGGAATCGGAATGTTGGTACAAGAATAGGCATGAATGGTCTCAGGCAGACGTTCATCGTCACGAATGGAAATAGAGGTCCGAAGAGCTCGTCGGCGTAATATGGATAAAGTGCCATTTCGGTCACGAACCAGATAATCCAAAGGATAGCGGTCCATCCAAGCCAAGTAATATTGTAGTAGAAATTCCGCGTTGCGTCGTATTGGTAGAAATTACCTGCGAGCTCTGTCCAAAGTTGTCCCCAAACGGATTGATGGTGTTTTGGACAGCTGCAGCAGACGTGAGGCTGAGTTGCGCTGGTGTGAGATAAAGATCGGGTTTGTGGTAAAGTGCTCAGGGTGGGCTCGGGATGTGTTCCTGGCTGTGTTTCTGTGTGCAGGTTTGTATGTAGCTCTGTGGACGGTGCCGAATGCGGCTCCTCCACCCGCATTCGAGCGGCCTGGACATCCTCAATCTGGTTCGACAGGCGGCGTAAGCCACGGTTGGCGTCCTGTACGGTTGATTGTGTGATATTCAAACGCATATTCAGGGCTTCTAATGCGAGGTCTTCCTGTCGGTGATCCTTTTCCACTTGAGTCAGGTCAAGATGTTTGCCTTTGAGGTTGTCTTCGACAACAAGGTCTTTTTTCTCCTCGCTGCGGTCCTCGGCCATGTCCTTCAGTGATGCGTATGTCTCTTCGCCAATAGCGTCGTTTGGCGCGTCGCCGATGATATCTTCGAGCGCTGATCGAGGGTGCCGTGGCGCTGTTATGGTTCTGGTGCTTTCTGGCAGTCTGGTGAGGTATGAGGTGTCCGGACGCGGCATGGGCCGTCTAACACGCTTTCGCGCGTCGTTGACAATGGGTTTCGCGTCTGTTTCAGACGTCTGCGCTGCTGGCACGCTTTTCATGTCTATGTAGTCGGGGAGAAGATGTGTCTGTGATGAGTTTTGCATTGACACTCTCGTTTGTGTTCCCAAGTGCTGTGATGCAGGCATGCTGCTCAGGTCGCCACTGTGGGGGAGAAGTTTTGTCTGTGCCGCGTCTTGGACTAATGGTCTCGCGCGTGCTTCCACCTGCTGTGCTGCCGGCACACCTCTGATGTCGTTGTGATTGGTGACGATGTGTGTTTGTAGCGCGTCTTGCACTGATCGTCTCGCGCGTGTGTCGGTCTGCTGTGCTGCTGGTCTGCCCTCGAGACGCTCCTTGATGTAGTCTGGCATGGGGCGCTGGGGGTCGGTGAGGTTGTTGTAGCATGGTGTGATGATGGGAACCCTGCCTTCTTTGATCTCGTCTTCGATCTTCTGGCGTATGAGGATGTCAATCTTGCGCTCTCGTCTCTTCATGACGATGGGAGGTCGTGACGCTGGCAGCGGTGCCGGTGCTTGCATCTCGCGTGCCGGCTGTGGATTATACGGGTGCCCTTCGAGCTCCGGATACGGGTCCGTCAGTTTGGGTCTCCTTCTGCTGCGGTCTGCGAGCGCGAATGGCTGCAGCCGTGGCTGCATGGCCGGTCGTGGTGGTTGTGGAGTGGGAGCGCGCTGCGGCGCGAAAAAGTCTTCTGGCACGTGCTGTGCTGCTGTCGCGGGCGATGCGTCCGCTGCGGACGAACAAAAGCGCGGCGGAGGAGCGCGATCTGGTGAGGCGATCTCGACCGGCATCAACCGAGAACTCTATTCTTCGGGATGCAGATCATCACGCTGGAAGGCAGTCACGCCGTATGCGGCGCGAACGATCTCATCGCGAGTGCAGGCGGCTATCTCGTGCGGAAAGAACACCGCCTTACAGGAGGCAAGGGCGGTCGGGAATGCGGCATCAACCCGTCCTGGTGTGTAGTCCATCGCAATGGAGCTCTTCTGTTCGGATGATATTCGCTTAAATACAATGCTTGATCGTTGTTGCCAAAAGTGTCTGCTGTGAACGTTCAGGGAAGAGGGAAGAAGCGACGCGACGCGACGCGTCAAGGTAAATCGGGCAGCGAGACCAGGGCGCCTGAGCCTGACCAATCGCACAGTCGCATAGCAATGTGTTGAGAGGCGCATTATGCACTCATCAATACCTCGTCAAATTGGGACCCCTCGCACTGAAATAGCACCTCGACCTCGCGACAACACTGCCATGTCTTGTGATTCATACAACATTCGTTCACCATGCTGCACCAAACGCGCCCACCTGCGGCGATTGACTCATGAAGCCACCGTATGTTGGAGGCGCACTCATTGGTGTTGTCAATTTCCTCTTCTTCCAACGCAGGCTCGAGGATCGTGGCTAGAAACTTCATCAGCAGCAAATCTTCTGTGACATCACACAGCGTATCACCTACAAATTGGCTTCGCACCGAATCTGACCAGGCTGTGACGCCGTCTTCGACAATCGACTTCTGGATATTTTCCGTCGAAGTTGATACTATTTCCTGTACATCGCGCCGTCTCTTATGATCTCGGATCTTTTGACGGACTGGCCGAATAACGGGCAATTCGATGAACCATACAAACGAGCTTGGTCGATGTGAGGATGTTTTTACATGCTCTGACATGTTTGCGGTGTAGGGCCCCGTTCCGTTTAGGTACAGGTCAATCAGAGTGTGCAAAGAATTGATTTAAGAAGCAGGCGGAACCCATGGCACATTTGAAGGACTTCTTGAGCTGTTCAGAAATATCTGGCCAGCCCAACTCGATTCAGGTTCACGGCATACGCTATACCATCATTGCCTTAAAAGGCTACACTCAGGCACCGATACGCAGGCGCGGTGTCAGGCGCACATATTGCACCGCATCATCTGCACGGTCTTGACTCGTTCGCAAATCACGTGTACCGTTGTGTGGGATCTGCAAAGCGTTTGGCGCGCATCGGACGTGCAGGGTGTTCGAGAACTCGTTCCATCGAGTTGTAAGACATCTGCAGCCTTCGTTCCGGCAACGCTTCTTGAAACAGACGAGTTCTTGGTGGTGGGAAGGCGGCACGTTGGGTCTGCCGACTGCTACCCAAGAATTCGAGGAGGCATGATATATGCTTTACTGGGATAGTGAGAGGAGGTGTGGCGTCAGCGCGCAGACTTTGACAAATGGAACGTGGAGATGCGGACGAGGAGGAGTGCACATGCACAAGTGTGCGCGGGATGGAACAACGCTATTGTACAGATAAGGCTGATTGTGTCCGCAGTACCGGGGCCACGAGTGTGGCTGTTTGGTAATACCGGTATCGCACGGCAGATGAGGACCCCAATTGACTTCCTGCATATTGTTTGGGGCTTCGCTCAACGACGGGTGCCGAGCTGAAAGTACTTCATCTCAACATATCAGCGCGGTCACCGGACACTGATCTTTGGTACTACCAGGTGCTGACGATTGTAACACGGCGGCCGAGATAGATGCTCAGCGTGTCCAGTCACGTTGACTTTAGTAGGCACGTTACTCGCGATCACAACAGCTCGATACGACGTGCCACTGACCACGGCGTACCGTCCAGCCATGAGCGAGCGATCCACCTCGAAACCGGACTACAGAGTCCATTTTCTCCCCGAACGAGAAGACGATGACTGGACACTGCCACCTACATGTACCTGCGGCAGCCTCTTCTGCTTTGGCGGCAAGTTATGTGATACCAAAGGATCTGGGACTCCAGGCTACGTCGATTACGAACCTGATCCGTGGTGGAAAGGATGTCTAGTCGCAGATGCGTCAAGGTCGCCTGGCAGGGATTAGACGAAAGGATTATCGGAAAGTGGAAGATGATAGCAGAAGCGAATCATGGAAGAAGCGCGTGCTGGCCTATGCTATTCAGCTGTAACGTTGACTTCGGTGTGTAATGCTTAACGAAACTCTCTTAAAATCGACTCGAACAATCACAGCCCAAACGGTGTGCCCTAACTACCCACGACACGAAAGTTGGCTGAGCATACATGTAGGCACTCAACAGTGGCCTCTTACAACCAAAACGACCAGATGAGACATATTCTGCACTATCTCACGACCGCATGACTCTTCCTATCTCATTTGCTGCACGAATTCAAAAGTCAAACTACAACTTTCATGGCAAGTAGATTCCGCTTCTCCTGCAGTTTCGCGCCACTTAGGCGACCTCAGCATGAAGCGCTTTCCATTCAAGAAGGCTCGATGTCGGGCACGAAACGATAGCAGCAGCGCCGACGACTCATCATCCAACAACATGGCAATGGTAGATGATCAGAATGCGCTGCTCCCCGCCATCGGCAAGCCCAACGACCTGCGCCTAAGGAGTGCAAAATCTTTCGCGGGCAGCTATGAGTGGTACCAGCAACAATCGTGTTCACTACTTCGAAGAGCGAGGACAAAGCAGCAAAACGGGCAATCTCAAGCGGTGCTTCTACCTTGCGAGCATGAGGCCGGTGGCTATCTGGAGAGCGGTCGTGACACAAACCCATTCTAACGAAGTGATCACGAGGCATGAGGGGTGGGAGATCGGAAGCTCGTGAAGCGATGATTATAGCATATATGGTAAAGTATTGCTATATCTTTGGCGTACCGGCATCTCGCTGACAGTATAAGTTGAGATCACGAATGGACAATCGACGTCCGGTATCCTGCACAGAAGCCCTGTTCTCATTCCTAATGCGACTCAAAGGATGATTGCGCAGCCTTCTTTGACTTCGATTTATCGGAGGGAACAGGGCTCTGTCATACGCAACCTCAACTACCGCATATTCAGCTTGTCCTGTCGTGACAGGAACTCAGATACTCAAGGTATGCATTACGGACAGTAGCGGCAGTATCCTTGCACGCGGCTATAGCGGTTCCTGCTGTGCTGGGATGCTTGCCAAGAACTCCGCAAAGCAGTTCAAAGTCCGGAGTCTCGGCTTCAGAGGTGATGTCTCTGATCTTCCTCCTATCGGCGCAGCCTCGAATCAGCCACCGTCTGTTGCACTACCAGTGCGAATTTGAATACGTCAAAGCCGGTCGATGGTATCGGCACCCATCCCCCCAGGCTATGAGTACGTGCGCTTACCACTCCTCGCCCTGCACTCGAAAGACCAAGGAGGGTGAGACGGGCCTTAATGCGGCTTCTCTCTCGCGACCGGAAGCAATGTTTCTATCAACGGCATACTGCATGCATAAGTGAAGCCAAAGTGAAGCTCCCCTGCACAGGCGGGGAAGTGTCGGTCATGGTAGGATTTGCATCGATGGTCCATGCCGCGAGAGCTGTTCCTGCATCAGGTAGAGTCCGCGAACGGTAGTCCGACAGCGGTGCTCCTCCCAGAACTTGCGCGAGATACACAAACCTGGGCCATGAGGCGAGTTCGCGGCTCCTTCCCGCCTTTCCGATGCGATCGTCTTGATGCGAGCCATATCTCTGCACTGCCTGGCTAACTCTTTCTTCCTTGCGCGACGGCGCCATCACTGGCTTCCAGTCGCCATCGACCTCGTCTTGCGCGGACTATCCTTCACCGGGCCACCAAGCAGATCCACCTCGTTCATCTTGGCCGCTTCAGCCTGCGTCTGCCCACGCACTCCACCTTTCGCCAAAGCAGCGCGTGCGCGCTTCCTGTCAAGATGCTTGCCCACCACCTGCTCGAATCTCGTCTTCAGCCACTCCAGATCCTTCCCCTGCTTCTTCGCTCTCCGTCCAAGTGCCGCGACATCATGCACCGCTCTGCTGATATGCGCCATTCCAGCTGGTGTCCTAACTTATCCCAGCACAGACGCGAACTCGAATGCAAATTCGGCGAACGGAAAGAGAGATGCGACGTGGCTCCAGCTGCAGGTGGTGATGTTGAGCGAGATGGCCCCAAGCGGTCCTCCACCTTGCAAACCGTTGCCATACTGCTCCCTCAACGATGATACCCATTCGATAGCACCATGGAATTGGCCGACAGCGAAGGTGAGCTCGAACTTGTTGAGTGCGTAGAACATCGGAAGCGCTTCAGCTCGGATGGTGCTGCTCGTGTTCAGGAGCGCGGGTTCTTCACGGCCGTGTCGTACCTGCCCTTTGCTAGTGAAGCGGACTTTGAAGCGTGTGCTGCACCTCTGCGTTTCATCATCGAGGACGATCTGATAGATCTCGTTCCGCAGCTCTGGTGGGAGGGTCATCAAGCGGCCCTCATTCGGCAGCTGTATGCGGCCCAAGGCCATATTGCGACGGCGTTGAAGTCTGTTGCTATTGCAGAAAGCTGTGCAGGGAATGAAAGAGCGAAGATGGTGCGGTGTTGATAATGAACGGCAGGAAGTTGCCTTGCTGCTATTACGTGCGAGGCGTCTCAAGCTTCAGTGAACACGTCTCAATGCTGGATCCGGCCCTCTACGTTCCTACCCTGAAGTTCACCAGTGCCGGGTGCCAGGAGCCCCCTTAACATGAGTTGTGTCGATGTCAGAGGTTGTCCAACCGCCATAAAAGTCTCCTGGCTGTGGCACAACGAGCTCGCCGTCTACGTAGCAATCCCAAGGCCCGGCGTAAAAGCTCAAATAGTCCTTGATCTCTTTGAACCCACCCGTCGGGTTATCATACGACCAAATACGATTCTTCACCACTTCACCCGAGTTCGGATTCGCTGCGTCGTAGTATGATGCTCGTCCCTTCCATTCACAGTACGAGCCGTGGCTGTTCTTCGAGAGCGGAATCGTGAGAGAGGATGGCGGGAGGTAATAGGTCGGTGGATGAAAAGTTTCCAGCACCCAATAGGCCTCCTTCGTTTCGGCTATCGTTTGACCTCCCCACTTGATCTCGAGATATCGAGTGGTTTTCTCGCAAAGTGGTGGGCGAGGGTAGGTGCGGGGATTCTGATAGTTCAGCTTGTTGCCTGGAGCGGACATGGTGGCTCGCCTGAAGATGTTCATCAGTAGCAACGATATCACCAACAGTAGCAGTGCTTTACACAGCCTGCCAAGACTACAAGAGCACATGTCAATTCGAACCAACATCGTCATGGACCTTTTGAGGCTTGAGTTCAGACGTTGGTGGTGTAACCGCGGCAGGTTCCGAGTCTCCGAGACTCGTTTCTCCTTGTTTCCGAGCCCATCCTTATCTACTCACTCGACATTTGTAATCGTCTTGTGCAAAACGCTCTGTCGCACATATCACGTCCAATGGCGTAACGAGCTACGCGTGAGCGTCAACGTACAAGAGACAGGCAAGATACGTCAGGAGGAGATCTCCTACAAAAGAGTGACCGTCTTCATTTCCTCGGCAACAGCTTCTTCTCCTCATTGGGTGGCGTATTGACTTCAATCCCGATTTTCTGTGTGCGCGGCATTAGGGTCAGTGTACTCGAAGACCCCGAGAGACTCGTGCAATAGACAGCCATGGCAGATCGCCTCTTCAAGCCGATCAAGGTCGGCAGCATCACGCTGCACAACCGCCTGCCAATGGCACCATTGACCAGATTCAGAGCGGACAAGGACAACAACCCAAGCGAGTACGCCAGGGCATACTATGAGCAGCGAGCGTCAGTCCCAGGAACACTTCTCATTACAGAGGCGACCTTCATCTCTCCGCAAGCTGGTGGTTATCCCAGCATTCCCGGCATATGGAGTGAAAGTCAGATCACCGGCTGGAAAGACATTGTTGATGCAGTGCACCGGAAAGGCTCGTATATCTACATGCAACTCTGGGCTCTCGGACGGGTTGCACAGGAGAAAGTCCTGAGTGAGAAGGGCTTTCGAGTTCGAAGCGCGAGTGCCATCGCTGTGCCGTCTGAGCAGACTGGTGCGGGCGCGCCGACGACAGTGCCGAGCGAGTTGACAGAAGACGAAATCCAAAGCTTCATCAGTGACTATGCGCAAGCCACCAGAAACGCCATCAAAGCAGGCTTTGATGGAGTAGAAGTACACGGTAGGTTCTTGGATTCGCAGCCATTGCACAAACGGCGAGACTTACATCTGCCAGGCGCCAATGGCTACCTCATCGATCAGTTCTGGCAAGACGTCAGCAACCAACGTCAAGATCAATGGGGTGGCAGCATCGAGAAGCGTGCACGCTTCGGCCTCCAAGTCACCAAAGCTGTCATCGAAGCAGCTGGCGACAGCAAGAAAGTCGGCATGCGACTCTCACCTTGGGGCAACTTTCAAGGCATGCTCATGAAGGAGCCTGTCCCACAGTTCAACTACATAATCGAGGAACTCAAAAAGCTCGACCTTGCGTACCTGCACTTGATCGAGAGTCGCCTCTCCGGAAGTGCCGCCGACGGTGTCTACAATGACGAGCAAGGTACAGTCGAGCTCGATCCGTTCATCAAGACTTGGGGCCCCAAAGAGCCGCTGATCCTGGCTGGCGGCTATACTCCCGATAAAGCCAAGAAGGTCGTGGGTGAGATTTACACTACCGATAATATTTTGATCGCTTTCGGGCGATACTTCATTAGCACGCCAGACCTGCCGTACAGGCTCCAGCACGGCATCGAGCTCAACAAATGGGATCGACCGACCTTTTACAAACAAGGTCCGGGCGGGTACACCGATTATCCTTTCAGCGAGGAGTTCGTGAAGCAGGCTCAGCAGGAGAGCAGGCTCTGAGGTGGTCATCATCCTACATCCAGTTGCGCCAATAGACTACAATAGATCTACGCTTCCGTTGCTTCCGAATCCGCATACATCTCAGGCTGCTGTGATCGGTCCAACCACACTGCAGGTTTCGGGAAGAGTGGCCCAGAGCTTCGCCGTTTGCTCTGGCTTTTGTTCGAAGCTGTTTGTGTCGGACACTCGCACATCTTCACTACCCTCCACGAACTAGCCGTAACAAGGATGAAAGCCAGCCAGAGCGCTACGGGCACAATCGCGCACTGTCGATCGTCAGCCAACAAACACACCAAAGTATGAAGAATGCAACTCACACCAACCTTATCCCGCCGCCCCCTAATCACCGGCCACACAACGCAAAACACCGTCGCCGCCAAGAACACAACATTCATCCCTACTAGCAAGATTATGACTGCCGTTCTCGACCCTGCAACAGGCACTGGCTCCTGGTGATTGCGTTCAAGTTGACAAATCGAACACCTCGTTCCCTCCCTCCTCTCCGCAATCGAATGCACAGACCTCCTCCTCTCCCTCGTACGTCCTGCGGTCCCGTACGCCCTCCCATCCGCTGAGCTGAATTTCAGGGGCTTGATACTGCGTGACGATGATCTTGCGGTGCGAGGTCCTTTTGAAGCGTCTCTGGAAAGCAGACTTGGGACGTTTATGCCGTGGGTCCGGAACTCTGAGATGAGGGATTGGGATCGGGCATTCTTTCTCTTTGCTAGGAGGAGGGCTTCATCATCCTTGCCGTATTCGTCGTCGGAGAAGGTGAACGGATCGGGAAGGATTACACGATTGCCGGCTTCGTCGTTGGTGAAGATGCGGACTGGGGGTGTCACGATGTCGTCTTCGTTGATAATGGTGGAGGAGTCGCTGAAAGTCACGGAGACGTGGCGCTTTGCGAGTTCTGAAGAGGAGGCGGAGCGGTCTAGAAATGCCATGATTGTTTCCTTGTTCGTGAGTCTAGACTTGCGTGGGTGTTCAGGGAAGCTATTTTCGAATTGCCAGTCGCTCAACCCTACACAGAACACCAACTGTAGATGTTCACCAAGTCCCTTTTTTTCGCCGATTGAGATCTTCGTTACAGCGGAGTATACATGCCCGTTATCTGCACGGCAGCGCTTGTTGTATGCTGTGGCACGTCTTGTACACGGTGAAAGGGCATCAGGAGGGGTAGATGGTGCTACCAACATGTCGATGATGAGGCGCTTAGTAGCGATCCGCCCACTGATACCTCAGGGAATGCGCATGACCTGATTCCAGTGCCGTGGTGCACACACTTCTTAGCCATATGTGGTGTCTGTGCTGGATGACCTCTGAAGTAGGAAGAAAGCTTGATGAACTTGGTGTCTTCCTGGCAATTGGTTGTTGCGTTTGAGTTGTACGAATTGTGCTTTGGCAATGGACTGACTGACGTGTTGATGTACATGCATGGTAATTGCGTCAGCGTGTAGCCCTCGTGACTGGCAAGTTCGTCGCGGTTGATGTTGCCGATGCGGTGATTTCGAGCGCCAGGTCAAACAGCCACGGAGCGAGCTTTACATGCCGCCCACCATTGAGCTCTCTTGACGACGTTGAGGTCACGGCATACTCATTGCAGGCCACTCGACCTAGAGTCTTCGAGCCACTTCTTTGAAGCACATGAGACACTAGCGCGCGTATACAACTTCAATGCCACGATCAACACGGCTCATGTTGACCTCGAACGCACAAGCTTCCACATCAACTCCATTTGCAATTGAGGCCGAAAGCCACTCTATCTGACCCAGCCATGCTCTATCCCACCCATCCCCGATCTCGGTCATCAAGTCGTAAAGGAGCGTAATCTATTTCCGTCACTTTCCGCTTCTTTATCCATCCAAGCTTTTGGCCATCTCCCATCCCATACCGCATCTAGCAGTATCCATCATCACAGTCATCATCGTCATGGTCGTCAACGTCTTCGCAATTCGGATAAGCACCATAGCAAGTGTAGTAGTTGTGAAGATTCCAATCAAACATCCAGCCATGCGTCGAGAACGGGTAGTAAAGCTGGCATCCATTCCTGTAGTCCCATCCGTTATACGATGAGGTCCCCCAGCTTTGAGACCAGGGATCACGCTTGTCTTTGATTTGCAGATTCTTGGCGGGGCTTTGTTTCGACTTGTCCTTGAGCGCCAGGATTTCCTGGACTGTGGGTCGTTTCTTCTCGGGATAGGCGGCCCAGTTTTTCTTATAGGCGTTGAGTAATTTCTGGCTGTACAGCTTCTGGAGTCGCTTGTTGGCCTCAACGCCTTGGGCACCTAGCTCGGCCGGTTCGGCACGGCGGAGAAGGTGGGGAGACAGTTCCTGTGAGACTTCCTGGAGAAGATTTAGTTTTGGATATCAGGTGGTATGGGTCAGTCTGAAGCGTACATTGGCTGCTGGCTCTGCTACAGGACCTGCGATGGCGCTGGTGACGGCCATCGAGGCGATCGTCGCAACAATGTACTTCATCTGCATGTTGGATGTCGATGACGTTGGAGTCGTGGTCGTGGTCGTGGTCGTGGTACTGATATATGAGACCGGTGTTGCGCTGTTGATTGCTTTTGAAAGGCTCTTACCCTGCGTTGCGATAAGCTGAGTCGCTTGGTGATATCGTTCTGAAGCAGGTCGTACTCGCGCCTTCATATATGTACTGTCCATGCTGTCGCTGATCTTCTCTTTCTGACTATTCCGAGCTGCTTGGTGGTGAGCATAGCTCAAGATTCAGTAAGACTGGAATTGTAGCTTGTGAACACGAAGAATCCTGAGCACTCTTTACCAAGAATACACCCTCTTCCCCATGCTCCACAGGAATGCATCATGCGGCTCTGCCTGTCGTGATGCAAGCAAAGCAACATCTGAGCCAACAGCGTTTTAGAACGGACCTCGTCTAAGCTCAAAGTTAGGTGAGTACCGTCGCCGGCTTCCTGCGTTCGGTGCCAAGAGGTGTATTTCTGTGCTTCATGCTCGGTGATGCCCTTGGTGCTGACAGGCATGTCTGCAGATCGCGACCGGTGTCACCCCTGATGTAAGCTGTCAAATTGGTTCCACGCGGATCCGCTTCGAGCCTACCTACCTTGTGCGGCTAGGATGCATACAAAGTAACCCGCTTCTGAACATGTTGAGAACGGATGTCGAAATTGACGCGTACAGACTGCGGCGGTCTGGCTCTGTTCTTGACATAAGCAGCATATGCAGCTGTGCAACTTTTGATGACGAGGAGTGGTGTAGACCACAACCTTTGCGTCCGCAATGTTCATCGGTCAATTGCTCTAAACGTGCACATTCGACTGTCAGCAACATTGAAGCACCAAGCACCAAGGATGATCACTCTGCATTTGGCCTATTGCTTGCCGCGTGCGAACGAAGTGCGGCCGCCTGAGCATGTTCAGTCGGCTTCCATGTTTAGAGAGGAGCATGCGCTTAGTGCAAACCTTGATCAAAGGCTGGTTGCAACGCCCTCGCGCAGAAACCGACTCCCCGGAACAAGGTCATGGTCCTGTCGGCCTGATTTGGGCGCGGCTTCAGGTCTGGGAAGTGTGCGATATTCCGGAGGTAAGATGGAGGCCGTGTCCATCCGGACCTGCTTTCGGCCATGGGGCCTGCCGCTACAGCAGGCGCGTAGCCGACCTTGCGCTTCCGCCGGAGAAATTGCCCCATCGTGGATTCTGCACTTGATGCCAGCGTGCTCGACGCGCCCGGATCTTGGTGCAAAAGCGTGCCTACTTCCCAGAGCGGGCAGCCCTCTCCGCCGGGAGACTCTCCAGAAGACCGGATGACCAGTGATCTTCGTATCGGAGCGCAGACTTATCGTCTACAGGCTTGCTAGCAAGAAGCACGCGGTAAGCTTCGACAGCTGAATTCGGGCTTCGTAACAAGAATAGCAGCGCTATGAACACCTCTCGACGAGGAAGGCCCCCTGCACGTGCCGAAGACCGACAACGGGAGGTATGGTCCCGGAGCTGACCTGCGCATGTGAATGTGTGCTCTCGACAGTCTTGTGGTCAGGCTTGCTCACTCTGACAAAAAACCTCGTTTGCATCATTAGTCTCCAGCAGAGTGGCGGTTGTGGGTCACCTTTTACTATTCTGCGTTGTCCGTCATGAATCCGCCAAGATACAGTCCGGCTCATCGACAACAATGCTCCATTCACGCGAGACCCGGTACAAATCGTGCTTTATCTAGTCGCCCGTGTTCTTGTGGTCATTCCACATCGAGCAGCCTACATCCGCACATCGTGAATCCCGGACGGACCCTGGTCATTGTAGTCTGTTCGAGTCATGTATCCTTTGCTCGCACCGCCATCTACAATGAACAAGACTTTGCCTGCGACTTGGGCGCCCAGGAAGCTCGCTTCGTCGTACCCAACCTCTTTCCACTCCGGGAAGTACTCGGGTATCTTTGGGGTCTTGATACTGGTGGGAGTCTGGCTATGTCCAGAATGCATACTCGGATGATGCTGTGAGTGACCTAATGAAGAGGATGATGGTTGCAGCTGTGATTGCTGCTGCGTCAGTGCAGCATGCAGGAGCGGATTGACGCTTGAGCTGGGATGCGACTGGCCAGGCACGTGTGGTTGAGGTGTGTTAGCTCCCGTTCCCACTGGCGTGGACATGTTCGAAGGCAGCTCAGATGTGAAGATCGTGGCAGAAGATGGCGATATGATGTACTTCGCCTGTAGGGTGGCGAGCAGTGCTTCCTTGAAGCCTCGCACCTTTGATCCATTTCCAAGGATGATCATGTTGTCCCACAGATCACTCCGCTTGCTTATCTCTGGGCATGATTGAATAGTCCGGTGTATCGCATCGCTCAGTCTGTCGAGTATACCGCCTGACGCAGCCTGGAAACGCTCTGAGCCGACTTCAATCTCTCGCCTGAAGCCTCCGGTGGGAGAGTTATCAGTAAGACCTTCAAGCTCGCCGTCAACAGGCTTATCTGATACAGCCGATTGTGGCTCCGGGGTTCTCTGTCGCCTGTTCGGGCCGTCATCGAGTGACGATTGCATATCGGCCATGCCTTGCGCTGAAGTGCCAGCCTTCTTCATTGCATCGTGCAGCGCAAAGTCTTCGTATACAAACGTGTTTCGATTGCGCTTTGCATTCGGTAGTCTTGCTGGCTTGTTTGCCTGTGCTTGTTGTGCGTCGCTCCCTTTCTTCGCGTTCTTGACGGCTGCTCTTTCTTGCTTCTCCTGTTCCTTCTTCGCGAGATAATCTTGCATGTTTCCGCCGGTCACAATACTGGCAATGTCCAACACGCCATCATCATCCTCCAGCTTCTTCTCATCTCCAACCTCCGTTCCAGGCCCGGGTCCTCGAGGAAGCTCACCGGCCACAGATGGCCTCCTCTGGCCAGGCGTTGCCCCATCTGCCCCTGTAGATGCTGCGGCAGCCGGGTTGCCGCCTTCAACACCATCCGAAGATGAATGCTCAGCGTCAGGCGGCAGGATCTCACAGATACTACTCTTCTTCAGCTGCTCGCACATCTCTCGGCCGAACTTGCGACCACCCAACAACTCAATCAATCTCGCTGTCATGGCCTCTCCTCCACAATTCGGCACTGCGAGTGATCTGCCAATGTCGTGCAGCGTGAAGTCCGCCACGCATGACACATCGGCTTTGTCTCTGCCCACATCTACTACCGTCGCCGTCGGAATGCCGTACGCATAAGTTGCTGCCAGCGCCGAGTCCATCATGGCAAGCGCAGGCGTTTTGAACTTTTCAAAGAAGAACTGCGCGACCTTCTCGTATTCCTTGTGCGTCCAGACAGGTTCTGACAGGATGAGTATCGGTGTGTGGAAGGGCGGGTTGACGGTGTTGTAGACATGCTCCATCAGTGCATAGAAGCACGGCCAATCTACAATACTGCCACTTTGTACCGGCCACACGGCACCCTCTTCTGACACGCGGTCCTCTTCCCATTCCGGCTCCTCGTGTGATGCATCGCCTTTGGTAGCGGCACCGCCCTTTGTCGTTTTCGCGGCCTTCTCTTTCCGTCTGATCTTGACTGGCTCGTAGTGACCTGGTTCTTCTGCCGGGAACATGCGCGAAGGAAGGCGAAAACGTGCGGGTGTGAAGGATTCGGGTAGTCCTAGCTGCGCGAGGGTTGTGTGCGAACCAGGCGCGATGATCTGTCATATCGGAGTCAGCGCATACTCTCAGGTGATGTGTATCGATGTGCGCGACTTACAAGGATCTGATCATCGCGAAAGGGCGGCATTTTGCGATATGGAAGGCGTCGTGAGTGTTTTCGATGGCAGCAGAAGTGCCTACCGGCACGTGTCGGTGGTATATGAGAATCCTCACACGGCAGTGAAAGGGTGATGGACTTCGACGTCTAACGAGCAAGCTGTCGGGTCGTCTCAAGGTGACGATCGGCCATCAGACGGGCTGCGACAAAGGCGACTTGTTCAGCAATGTGTACCAATTGAGGTGGACGCGACTGGCAGCGCCTCAGGACGCCCCGACATGGTAGTCTCAGCGCACAGATCACCTCGCTTACGCTGCCTGTTCCAGCAACTTAACGGCGATCTTTCGCTTACGCGGTCCAAGTCTATCGACCGCACGTCTATACCAATACATCTGAGTCAGGGCTTTCGTACCTATTTCATATGGGTATACTCATACCTATCGTATGTAGATAAAGACTGCCGTCTGTAGACGAGAGAGGGCTTGACTATCGTGTTCCTGGTTGCGGGAGCCCTCACAGCGCCGGCTGGACTACTTCGGCGACGACATCTGGCTTCTTCGACCTTCCTGCATTCTCGCTCTACAAAGTACTGAGACGGACGAACATTGTATAGTCGAGCTACGTAGTCGAGCTGCAACGCAAGCTGATCTTGGCGCCGCGTCTCGCCGTCAAACATCGAACCCAATTGGAGGAGCATGGGTATGATATTGGAGGCGACAGGTGGACGATGTCGTCTGATACGATTCATCGAATCATCGTCGGCTCCGACATTGAAGAGGTTGCCGCCGAACTGTTCTACTCTTCCATAATGCTCAACCAACAATCAACCGTCGCCCACGTCATGACCGGTGCGTTGCACAATCAACGATTACTGCTGGCTCCAAGGTTCTTCACAATTTTTGCGACCAGCTTGATGATCGGAAGCGGCGATATGAGGTCGAAGATAGCCACGTCGAAGTGCGCTTCCTTCAAAATCCAGTTTCGAATCTCGATCGCCACAAGGGAGTTGATTCCGTACGCTGGCAGCGAACGATTGACATCAATCCGATCCTCCGGCACCGCCAGGCACTTTGCGACCTTGTGGATCAGTATGTGGTTGATGACTGCTTCCTTCTCCTCGGACGACTTGGCTGTTTTGAGCCTCTTTAGGAATGATGGTCCGGCCGAAGTACTGGTGCCAGGCTCATCTTGCCCACTACCGGCTAGCGGAGCAAATCTCGGATCATGAAGATAGAAAGGCGGTTCGATGCCAGCAGCAATTGCAGCCCGACGTGAAGCAATACCAGTAGGTACTTGTGGCGGAATGCTGCACAAGCCCGATATCTGATCCTGGATGACTGCTCGTACAAGCTTCTGCAGTTGCGCTTCACTAATTCCAAAACAGGACCATTCTTGCAGGTTCTCCGTCATGCCTTGTTCGGCCAAGACTCCAACGTCGTTGATGATGCCCAGATCCAGCGTCACAGCACGAAGACCCCGGGGTCGGCGGAATCAGGCCAGGGCATCTTGGTAACTGCTCCCTGCGCCGTAGTTTGTCTGTCCTAGGTTGCCGAAAAGTCCAGCAAAGGAAGATAAGAGGACGAAGAAGTCAATATCCTTGCGCAGGAGCTCGTGAATGTTCCAGCTAGCTTGGACTTTGGGTCGCATCGCCTGCTGCCATTCATCGAAGGTTACCTTGGCGAAAGTTGCGTCTCGGAAGACTGCTGCGCATTGCAATACCCCACAGATACATGGCATTTCCACTGCAACACGTGCCAAAGTCTCTTGAAGTGCGCCCCGGTCCGCAACATCGCATGCATATGCCCGAGCGTTGATCTGTTGGGAAGTGAGTTCCTCCAGGAGAGCTTGCGCGGCAGTAGATTTTGCGCCGGAGCGACTGAAAAAGCATAGATGACGTGCACCGAGCTCGACCAGCATAAGTGCGAGACTTCGTCCGATGCCTCCGAGACCACCGACCAGAGCGTAAGTAATGTCGGGACGTAGCTGACTCAACGAGCCTCCGTCCCCGAGAACTGGTACAATGTCCTCTGGTGTCCAGGTGAGCAATATCTTACCACTATGGGAGCCTGTCTGCATGGAGCGGACCGCTTCGTGGATTTTCGACACTGGAAATATCGTTCTTGGATCCACAGCCTTGGTGATGCCGCGGCGAACATAGTCAAGGGCGCCGTCGAAAAGTTCTCCGGCAAGACGCGGATTGCCTCGGATGACATGCTCGACATCGAAGGTGCTGTACGTTGCGCCCACTTCGTGTGCTGGTCGTACATTTCTCAAAACAGCCTAGATTGTGCCTTGTCAGTGAATTCCTTCGAACTCGCGCAAGCGATCCGTGCTACAGCGCGCATACCTTGTCAACTTCGACGAAAGTGCCGACAGGTGCCAACACCTTCCAACTCTCCTGAAGCATGTCTCCAGATAGCGAGTTGAGGACTACATCTACACCTCGTCCCTTTGTCAACCGTCGAATGGCCATAGCAAAGCTCGTGTCGCGAGAATTGAGAATGTGGTCGTCGTCAATGCCATACAAATTCCCCAAGAGCTCGCGTTTCGCCTTTGATCCAACAGTGACGAAGATCTCCATACCAAAGTGTTGAGCATACTGTATGGCGACTTGACCAAGACCGCCTGCGCCGGCGTGGATGAGAACAGATTGACCCGGTACTGGTCTCGCGATTCGTACGAATACATTGTAGGCTGTGCAGTGGACGACGGGCAACGAGGCAGCGGCTACTAGGTCCAGAGACTTAGGAATTGGCCTACAAGAGTCTGCCTTCACCTTTGCGATTGAGCTGTGCATGCCGATGCTGAGGCAGATGACGAAGTCTCCGGCTTTGAACTGTGTCACTGCTTGACCGGCAGTAATGATAGTGCCGCTTCCCTCTGCTCCCTCCATTGTGCCTGCGACACGGCCCATCGCAATCATAATATCTTTGAAGCTGTAGAAGGTCTTTGTCAGTCATCGCCTCGACCGCAGGTTGGATGCTCTATGAGACATGGGCCTTGCAGCACTTACTTGAGACCAGAATATGCCACTTGCAGCAGTACCTCGTCATCTGCCAAAGTCTCGGACATTGCTTTATCCTCAACAAAATGAAGCGTGTCAAGCTATCCAAGCTCACCAATCTGCAGTGCACGAGCAACGCCGTCCTTACCCAGCGGGATTGATTATTTGACGTGATACTCTCGGCCAGACACCCAGTCGCTCAAGATAGGGTCAGCCGAGATTCGAGAGACCTGTACGACACCGTGCTCGTTTGTTGAAAATTCATTGTCTTTCGTGTCCGCCGTGGCGACTCGCAAGATCGATTCGATGAGAGAAGAATCCTCAGGTTGGTTGCCAAGATGTAAAGTTCGTATCCTGATGCCAGCATCTTCGTTTCGAATGCTGAGAACCATGCCGTCGATGGCATATTGCAACGGATCGTCTCCGGTGGTGACCCATAAGAACATCCGATGCACACGTCAACAAGAACTTAACTTCGTCGAACTCTGTCTTGGACATGAATGTGATTAGCGGTCGCCCGAGTTCTACCAAAGACACACACCTCGTGCGTTTTAGCAACGGGCCGTAAGAGGTGATAGCTGACAACTGGACTCGTATTGGCCGATACCCGGCCTGCTGCAATTGCTGTGCTAACTTTGCGGGTACGGAGTCGTTCGCGGTGAATGACTGCTCGGATTCAAGAATCACGATGTCTCCAGTAGGGGCCACTTCCGTGGGGCTAGCATTGGACCTTGCAATGATGAATCTGTCGTGCCTCACTGTCTGCGCGTCGACAAGGATGTTTACACCTTGCGCTAGGAGCGCAGCCTCCAGAGCGTCTCCTGGGTTGTTAGCAATGACGAAGCCCTTCGGTTTCAACAACCTTAAAGCTGTGCTGACGAGCTTGTGCGTGGCATCTGGACCAAAAGTGCCCCCCTTCGGCAGAGCAATCACATCATAGGTTATGGACGTGTCCAACAAGGTCGTAGAATCTCTCTGCTGTAGAGTGTCGTCCTGTTCATGCCACGTCGCCCTCTGCCAATGACCAAAGGATGGTATTGGGTCGGGATGATGCGCGGCTGACAAAGATCCGTCATCCAAGTCGAGAACAGTCGCGTTGGAAGTGGCTTTGCATACAAGGTGGCAGAACTTGGCGAGTGTTGTGTTGGCTGAAATGTCCGCACATTGATCCTCCAACAGCTTAGGTACATCTTCGGGCCTCAGTAGCTCGAAGGATGGGACCTCCTCGATACGACTGCACATGTGATACGAAGGTCCGTCTGACCGACCGGCGATCTGAGCTAGCTTGAGTCCTGTGAGCGACAAGACTGGTCGCTGCGAGGATGGCTCCAGCGCATGGATATCACTCAGAAAAGCGTGATGACCGCGACGCTGTACGTGAGAGAAGACTGCCAGCTGCTCTCCCTGATGGAAGGGTATGTCAGCAGCTATTATCAGTTCATCTATAGCGATGGGTATAGGCGTGCGCGAGACCAGTCCTGCCGCAGCCATGATTGTCTGCGTGATAGGGTCGAACGTTGCGGGATGGATGATGAAGGGTTGCAGCGAGTCTGGTGGATCGCGATGCCCAGCCGGGTTCACGACGTCCACAAGGCAACAGCTCTGGCCTTCGCCCTTACGGATCTCCGCAATATTGCGGAAAGCAGGCCCGAACTCTAGTCCTATGCGTGCCATCTCGGTGTAGAATGCCTCTGGCCGAGTTGACCGACGGTAGGAGGCCCGTGACTCTTGGAACCGTTGGCAGATCGTTTCATCCTGTCTGGCTACTTCTCGCATCCTTGCCGAATCGGATTCGTGGTCTAAGTAGTCAATACGGACACGGCCAGTGGAGTTGCGCTTGATCGATTCGCCGTCGGAACAAGAAGATATTGAAAAGGAGAGCCAGTCTCCATCGCCAAATTGAGCAGGGCGTATGCAAAGAGTCATTTCCGTTGCCGAAGATTCGTTCATCTCGGCATATGCGAGGAAACGTACGTCGCAAAGTCGAAAAGCTCGAATAGTGCGGTGTGTGGCGACGAACTGGCGCGCAGCCTCAATAGCCATGGCGACGTAACCTACGGCCGGATACACGATCATACCTTGAAGCTTATGATCGACCACCCAAGTCTCCTCAGTTGGGCGGATGAATGCACGCCAGATGTGTTCGTTGGCGACGAGCTGTGGTAATGGTGCGCCGATAAAGCGATACGCTGGGTGGCGCCGGTTTCGATACTCTCTATCAAACCTCGACTGAGCCCAGTATAAGATTTCGTGGTTCCAGCGATAGAACGGGAGATCTATTAGTGGACATCGTTCCCGGTCGTCGTTTTGACGATTCACTGCTCTTACATTGACATCAACTCCGCGAGTGAGTAACTCTGCGGCAGCTTTCATAGCTGTCTCCATGCCATCGATACCTCTCGAAAGCACAGAGAGGTAGTCCTTGTCAATGCCACATGCTGACATCGTAGACTTCACAGGGGCTGCTAACGCTGAGTGGGGACCCACTTCTAGAAGGAGGTCGACCTCGTTCGTACGCAGCATACTCCCCACTGCTTGCGCAAAGAGCGCAGTTGACACCAGGTTGCGCACCCAGATGCTGGGACCATGCTCAGCAGCGGCGATTGGCTTGCCTGTGACGCTTGAATGCATTACCCGCCCATCATGCGCTTTCTTGGGACGTATATCCCGTATTCGCATCAAGTACTCGTTGGATACGACAGATGGATGAGGCGAGTGATATGCTGTGTCAACCTTCAGTCTTCTGTTGAACTTTGCGTCTTTCGTGAGAAGGTCCGAAAGCTGGTTCATGGCGTTCACATCTCCAGAGAGCGTGATGCTCGATGGCGCGTTGACACAACCCACAACAGCAATACCTTGAGTCAGTTGTGAGATATAATTTGTAGCCTCACGTGGAGTGATACCACCGGCAAGCATCCCTCCATTGGGTAGTGCAGAGCGTTTGTCAACGTTTCCGCGCCAGTAGGCTGCAGTCCAAGCATCGTCTGCAGTCAGAGCCCCAAGGCAGTATGCTGCAGCAATTTCACCACTGGAATGACCAGCAACTCTGGTCGGCGCTATATCCCAGGAAGTTAGAAGGTCCACCAGTGCTACTTGTAGCACAGTGCAGAGCGGCTGGCTGTACTCCGCCTGATTGATATGCGTGTCACCGGAGCCCAGGAGCAATTCATCCATGGCAGACCACTTGCAGCCCAAGTTCGACTGCAGGTACGTGTCGGCTCTCTAAATGCTGTTCTTGAAGACAGGGTATACAAGCAGCTCCATTCCCATCTTTGCCCATTGTGCGCCTTGTCCGGTGAAGATGAAGCCAAGACGTACCTGAGCCGTCGACGCACGCCGGATAGACTCGTCCTCGGCTTCCAATGCATTACTTAGCGACTCGAGATTTGAGGCAATCACGCACGATCTGTATGGCAAATGTGCCCTTTTTGTTGTCAGCGTGTAGGGGCCAGTCTGTCCAGGAACCACGACGTCCGGGTCGGAGAGCGTCGAACGTAATCTCTCAAGATTTTCCTTTGTGATCGTTGGCTTGCAGGATCATTTGCACTGATGAGTATCAGCTTTGGTCCTGGATGCCCAAAGCCGGCCTGGTAAGCGTAGGCGACGCTTGTCGCATCGTCGAGGATAGCATGCGCTATCGTTCCGCTGGCACCAAAGGAGCTGATACTGATACGACGTAGTTCTTCCGTCGCAGGCCACTCTGTCAACTTGTCCGCTATGCGAAGTCGCCACTTCTGCCATTCGCACCTTGGGTTGAGCTTTTGGATGCCAATGGTAGGCGGGATTGAGCCGCGCTCCAATATCAGAATCGCCTTAATGACACCGGCAATGCCCGCTGCGCCCTCGAGATGCCCAATGTTCGTCTTTACTGAGCCAATCAGCACAGGCTCTGCTCCCTGTCCAAGAGTCTGATGAACAGCTGCCAGCTCGGCAGGATCTCCAACCTTAGTACCAGTGCAGTGTGCTTCGACATATTCCGTAGCCGTCCTGGGTAATCTCGCAACTTCATAAGTCCTGCGGATGAGCTCCGCTTGAGCATCGGCATTGGGCAGCGTGATGCCACTCGTCCAGCCATCCTGTCCCGCGCCGGTGCCACGCACAATCGCCCGAATTGAATCACCATCTCGAATAGCATCTGCAACTCTCTTGACGATGACTGCACCAAACCCTTCCCCACGGCCAAAGCCGTCTCCATCTGCATCGAAGCTTTTGCACTTGCCACTAGTCGAGAGGAACTTCTGATTCGAGTAGAACAGATAGTATTCCGGATTGAACACCAAGTTCGCTCCACCCACTTTGGCTGTATCGCAGTCGCCGCCTTTTATGCTCTGGCATGCTTGATGAAGGGCGACCAAGCTGGAGGAGCACGCAGTGTTGACAGTCATGCATGGTCCTCGCATGTTATAGAACCAGCTGACCCTTCCGGAGATATATTGTGGCCCTACGCCGGTCCAAGTGTTCATAGGCGCCGCCTCAGGATCTCGAAAGAGCGCTTCCCGCCAGTCATTACTGTTGACGCCCATCCAGCAACCAGTATTGGACCCTGAGAGATCCCGGAGCGTAATTCCTGCATTCTCGAAAGCCTCGTACGCGACCTCCATCATGATCCTCTGCTGTGGGCCCATGGCCTCTGCTTTCTCTGGGGTGATGCCGAAAAAGTTTGCGTCCCATTTTGATATGTCCTCTTTCAGAAAATGGCCTTAGTTTGCGATGCTGCGATTCAGACCACCGGCCGGGCCATCGTGAAATGCATCGACGTTGAATCGACTTGATGGGACTTTGCAGTGTGCGGCTAGAAGGGTATATCGCTCAGCAATGCATCATGGACGGTTGTGTCTCACGCGCCAGAAGGATGTCGTTACTTACAACGTCCTTCGCACAGCAATTTCCAGAATCCCTCGACGCTGGATGCCTCCCCGGGGAATCGACAAGCAACACCCACAACCGCTATTGAGTTGTGATCCGACGATTGTGACGCATTGTTGCCTCCTGCCATCTTTGTTGTGTCGATTGAGCCACGTTGATGGTAGCTGCGTCGACGAAGGATGTCCTATCTCGCCGGCTGACCTCGCCGACAAGACTGCAATGCACCCCATCGGCAGTGAAGACATCATGCCCAGCGTCTGCGTCCGCCGGTCACTGCCGCCCTCCATGGGATCACCAACGGCCTGGGATGACAGCTCGCGTTCTTCTCGGCAGGAACAATCGGAAGCACATGGATGTAGATATTCATGCCATCAGGGTCGTTGGCGTGGGAGGCCATCGTGCTAGGAGCCGCCAGTGTAAGACTGACCATCGGCTCAGGGACGTGAAAGTAGGCGCTTTTCGAGGACGAAAGTCATGGATCAGCAAGCCTGGCCGGCCATTGCCTGTTGTTAAAGGCACAGGGTCGTGTATGTTTTGAGACCGAGCATCACCCATAATTGCTATGAGCCACGAAAGACTGGTCCATGGACGCGATCAATTCGCCGGCTAGTGATGATAGTGGTACGTTGTTGACCGGGAGGGTGCAGCGCTGTATCAAGGTGCGAGATGGTTCCGTAACGTTTTGGAGGCGGTGGCCTGAACGGGAGTTTTCGCCAATCGCGACATTCGCACTAATTCATCAATTTATGAATTCATTAACTCATCCTCCTTAGCTATGCTGCCAACTACGACTAACCTAGAGCTAGCGAGTAAGTTAACAACAAAGAACAATAGGTTGATAAAGTTGTTAACAAGGTTCTATTGTTATAAGTTAGATAATAAGCTAGCTATAAGTAGATAACCCTAGTACGTAACTTAATAAGTTAATAAGTTAATAAGTTAATAAGTTAATTAATTAATAAATTAGTACAAATGTTATAATTAGTAGAAACTCCTATTTAGGCTACTACTTTGTATTTGCCCTACCTTTGCCTATCTAATAGTTAATATCGGCGCAATAAGACTCTAGGTTAGTAGTAGTAGGTAGTATAGCTAAAGAGAGTAGAGCTATAGTAAGCTACAAGTCGATTATAAGTATATAACGAGTATAGATAATATTAGTACAGGCTATGCGATAAGTTGATGAACTCATAAATTAATGAGTTAGTGCGAATATCGCGATTGGCGGAAAATCCCGTTCAGGCCACCGCCAAAGTCTCTCTAATGGACGTCTCGTAGTGGCTGGGTGTGGCTGAGCCCCAAACCTCGTTGCTGCCGGAATCTCTTCTCGACATCAATGCACCAGCAGTCGATTTACTCCAGACACCAGTGGTCCCTCGCTTTCGAGCCATAGTCCCTCGATCGCCCCGTGACTCGATTGACTTTGAACATGCGACATCGCAGTCACGAGCAGGAGATTGTGGCGATTTGTACGATAGGTCTCGCCCATGTCGAGGCTTTCCACCGCGGAGCCGAGCAGAGCGAGAAGCCGGAGTCGAGGTCCCTCCCGGTCTCAGAGCAGAGCACTCTCTATTCGCGAGCCACCTCGTCAGCGGCCTGGAAAGAGGATCATCTTGTGTGAAGATGGTGCGTTTGAACGAAGTCGACTACGTGTTACGTGTCTCCTACTAATATCAAGCAGGATCGTGGCTCAATTCCGACAGTGGGAACCTCAAGGCCTCGCTCGACATTCCAAGCAACGTGACGCGGATCGCCCGCGCCATCAAACCACTTAGCTCCGATGGTATACCTCAAATCGTCTATTATCACTGGGGAGTCGGCGGCGGCGGCGGAATCGGCAACAAGATCCTCGGCATTTCCGGCCAAGGCCTCGAAGAAATCGTCAGGGAGGGCTACCAGTTCATTGCCCAGAATTATGTAGCCGGCGACGAGATCTTCATTTTTGGCTTCAGTCGGGGCGCATTCACTGCACGGAGTATAGCAGCACTGATTGGCGAAATTGGGATTTTGACTGGAGAGGGCGAACCGTACCTGGCCGAGATCTATCGGGATGTTAAGCATCAACATAACGAGAATTATGTACCCAAGAATCCGGACGTTCCATTCCCGGACAAGCCCAGTGCGCTGGATCCTGCGTACAAGCGTGAGCTGCAGAGACGGAGACTGACGAGGCTCAATGTTCCAGTGAAAGTTGTGGGATGCTGGGAGACTGTAGGCTCGCTTGGGACACCCAAACTCGGCTGGCTTACAAGGATTGGTCTGCAATCCAGGCAGATGAAAGAACTAACCTTCTACGACACATCACTGTCGAACGCGATCGAGTACGCATTCCAAGCACTCGCCCTGGACGAACGCCGCTTCGCATTTCCCCCAACACTATGGGAGAAACTCGAAGGCAATAGCACAACCCTCCGCCAAGTCTGGTTCCCAGGAGCTCACAGTAACGTCGGCGGCGGCTACGACGATCAACAGATTGCTACCATAACTCTGGCATGGATGATGGCACAATGCCAACCATTCCTAGACTTCGATCTCGACTACGTCCATGACGAATGGGAGAACGTCGAGATGTATTACGAGAAAACCGACCAGAAGCTCAGACCATGGTCTTTCGGTAAGATATTCAGCGGCATGGAAGGCTTTTACGCCCTGGGAGGACAGAAGATCCGCACGCCTGGCCGATACTGCTACACAGATCCCACAAACGGCAGACCGACCGATGACCCACTCCTCGACACTCATGAATACATTCACCCATCCGTGCGCTCCCGTCTGAAACTTCGCGGTCCCGGTCTAGACGACAGGGGCGCATACGACTGCAAAGCGCTCCGAGACTGGAAGCTCATCGTCGAAAATGAAGAAGGCGCCAAACGACCCAATGTATACTGGAAAGCCCGCGACAGACCGCCGGAAGGTTTCGTCAAGACTCTGCCAGAAGCGCCACTGTGGCAGCTGGAGTTGGAGCTGCTGCATTACGACCCCGAGACCGAGGCGTACGTCAAACAGCCATCTGGCGTACGGCAGCGGAAGAGTCAGAGGAAGAGCCGTGGCAATAGTCGGCATAGTACTGGCCTGTCGCCGGCTTATAACGGCATGTCGCCGTGACCTTGCCGGAATCGAGCATCGGATGAAGTAGCACGCAGCATATCTGTAGATACCCCATAGTCGTGTGGTTCAATTAGCGCTTTCCAATCGCACCGAGTCCTTCACTTCGGCTTCGGCTTGCGTATCATGACTCTGCCATCATCTTGAAGCACCCATCCCACCCCATCTCTGCTCACAAGCTCCTCCCACACCGTATCCCCGCATTTCTCCACGAAGGCCCTGTCAGCCTGCATATACCCCTTTCCCAAACACTTCAACGCATGCATCCTCATCTCCCCCACCGCAAATTCCATGACACTCCTCTGATACCCATCCACGCTCCTCCTCATTCTCCAGAATTTCACCCAGTCGGTGTGCACCACCGCCTGCAGCACCACATTGACCCTCCTCTCCCGGTGCTTGAAATGCAACTTCACAGCGAACGCTTCCAGGAGCTCATTTTGTCGACAGGCCAAATCCAGAATTCTGTATCCAACAAACTCCTGCAATTCGGTTGGCGACAAAGGCGTCTGAGGGTGAATCTCGTAGAGTAGATAATCCAACGCCGGTTTGTAGTGTTCCCACGACCGGGCCAGGATACTAGCATGCGTGATGAACATATACGCCCGCTGAGCGAAATCGTCTCTTCTCCGAGTCGCGAAAATTCCTTCCCGGAGTTTCCGCATTGCGAGCAGGATGTTTGGCAAGTCGTTGGAGTTTTCTGCTGAGGAGGCGCGGTGGGCTAGAGGTGGACGGCTTCCAGGACCGTATCTTGCGCTGGGTGGGCCGCTGGCTGATCTGCTTACGTTGGAGGTGAGCGCGAGAGAATTGAAAGCTGTGTCAAGGTCCTCAGTGGCGCAGAACCTCAGGTAGCGTTCGACGATTTTTGTGTAGTAGGATTCTTGTATTTTGGGGTCGTGGAGTCTGGGGTGGTGGTCAATGATGTTTAAGTATTGTTTGTGAGACGATCGAGCGGACCTCATTTCTCCTTTCGAGGGCAACCCATAGTGATCCAGAGAATCCTGAGGCATTTGCTTGAAGCGGTTCCATGCTCCCGATGCTGCCCTTCGTGCTTGCGGCCGTACTGAGCTCGTCATTGTGAACGACAGGCCCTCGTGAAGTCTGAAGCGCAACAGTGTGCGATGTCACCAATCTAACAAAGCCGCAATTGCCCTGTGCGGGTGATCTCACATGTGCGAACGGCTTGTTGTTGATGTTGATCTGCACTGTCGTCGAGGGTCGGTCGTGATGCGAGAACGAGGGAAGCGACAGATGCCGAGCTCCGTCATCAATGCCAGCAGGCAGGAAAGTATATGTACCTCAGCATCCACATCAGCCTTTCCCTTCATAAGAAGACTCGCATTTCTCGGCACTATGCGGTCATCCATCTCTCCTGGATGATCTGAATTTCAGTTTCATGATCCAAACTCTCAAAGACCATCATCATGGCGCAAAACACCTCAATTTCGAGAGAGACCAACACCTTACTCGACAAACCCGAAGAGAAAGCAGCACAAGCATTGACAGTCCTTTGGAACGACCTCCCAATATGGATGCGCGACAATCACTACATCCACAGCGGCTACCGTCCCGCCTCTAACTCCTACCACAAATCCTTCTCCAGTGTCACCCATCTCCACAACGAAACCGTCAACATCTGGTCTCACCTCTTGGGTGCAATCGCTGCGGCAACCACTGCTATCATCCTCTACAGTACTATGAGGCCACGATTCAACTTAGCGACGAGTGAGGACGTGATGGTCTTCGCGTGCTTCTTTCTAGGAGCTGTGGTATGTCTAGGAATGAGTGCGACGTATCATACGATTTCGAATCATTCAGAGGCTGTTGCGAAGTTTGGGAATCGGCTGGATTATATTGGGATTGTGGTTCTGATTTGGGGCAGTTTTGTTCCTTCTATTTACTACGGGTTTGGGACGGAGCCTGGGTTGATTAGAGTGTATTGGTCTATGGTGGGTGGACAGAAGTCTCCTCGACAATCTTCACCATGTGATTGATGTGCTGACGTGTCCCTAGATCACGACCATTGGCGCAGGAACACTCGTCGTGATCATGCATCCGAGATTTAGGTCGCCTGAATGGCGACCCTTCCGAGCTTCCATGTTCGTTATGATGGGCTTGAGCGCTATCTTCCCCGTGCTGCACGGTGTGCAGATGTATGGTCTGCAGCAGATGGAGCAGCAGATTGGGCTCTCGTGGCTGGTCGGTCAAGGTGCGTTGTACATCGCAGGTGCAACTATCTATGCTGCGCGAGTTCCGGAGAGGTGGAGACCAGGGTCGTTCGACATCTGGGGCAGCTCACATCAAATCTTTCATGTGCTTGTGGTATTGGCGGCCGCGGCGCATCTGCTGGGGTTGATGAAGGCGTTCGACTATGAACATAGGCTCCGCAGTGGCATTGCAGGGTGGAAGAAATCCGGCTGATCTTTTGGGCTTTGACGCGACGTCCACGCCAGGTACCAGCACCAGGTCAGCGCGACTTGCACCATCAGCGGACCTAGTAGAGCACAGTCAGTGCCGCGAGCGGTGGTGACGAGTTGCCAAAGCTCAACAGCTATGGCATGCGTGTATGGAATTCGGCAGAGAAGTGGGCGTGCGTGCGTACATGGCGGGAGAGGTAAGTCGGGTCAGCTCATGGCTGCAGCTTCGGATCGAGGAGATCAATGCTGTGGAGTGCTGTTCATGTGGGTGATATCGGTGGCCTTGATACTGACATAATTTCCAAGTCCAAGGAAAGCCTTCAATTGCCGTTATCAGTTTCGTCTCGAGCAAGCATTGGCCGTCCCGTCGGCTCTCGCTTACCACAGTTTTGCAACATTTGCTGCGACGAGGCCAACCTTAATGACAGCACGTTGCGGCTGGCGACCCTTTTTTGCTCGTGCTACCACATGTTATCTCTTGTGCAGTGCGACTATACTGCATACGGGCACGGGCTGCATGCTCCAGTAGACCTTCGTAGACCTGCCGCCATGTATGCTCGGCAGCTCGGCGGACTAGAGCACGGCTGCTTTAGTATGAGCGGATCATGCACATTGCACGCCATTTCCCGCCAGGGGACGCGCGGTCGTTGCTCCGTCGCGTGGGAAGCTGGCTGAGCTTTGGAGAGCCGTAGAAGTGCATGTATGCGCTGCTGATGATGTGTACGACGCCGCTCATGTGCGCCTTCTGGTCAGTCTATCGACCAGGCGGTTCATGTAGCTCGTCCACGCTGGAGGCATTATGGCAGCACCAACAGCACCCGGCAGCTTGCCACTTGACGAGACGAATGGGAGAGACCTCGATCGTATCATGGACATTGTTGGACAAAGTGGAACGGACCGATGTCCCGAAATAGCAGCATCCACAATATCCTTGAAACCCTCTTCCCTGTCCACTGCAACAGTCTTACGCCAACGATGGCGCGGGCGCGGGCGTGGACGGTCGGGATAGCGGACGGAACCAAGCACCAGCAGGTCACTCCGACGGCACTTGGCATCTCTCTCGTGCATTATCACTGTCAGGGTCCTCGCTCGTGGTGGCAGCCCGGACGATTGCCCCAAGCTTGTTGTCGTGTGTCGAACGCAGTGGGACACAGAGCCCACAAGCACCTCTGCAGACGTGGGACGTGACCGTGGTCGAAGTTTGCATCATCCAAACCCGGCAGGACGGCGCAAGTTTCGAACGTCTGTCACAGGACACCACACCGAGATAGAAGCCGCAGCGAAGGCGACGGCTACGGCGACCTCCCTCCTCCTCCTCCTCCTCCTCCTCCCCTTCCCTCCCTCCTCAAGCTGCTCGCGTAGAGCGCTGCCACTCGTTGAGCGTTGCGATATGGAGCAATAACGGAGCACTGCAGAGCAGGACTCGTTGCTCGAACAGGAAACCAGGCTTGGCAAAGGCGGGCAGGTATGGCAACAGTCGCGACCGAGAGGATGAACGGACACGCGACGCAACCGCAGCCACAATACCACGGGGCGTTCGAACGAGGCAGACGAGGAAGTCGGAAAGAGTCAAACGGCCATGCGACGGCACAACACAGGGTCAACGAAGAGCTACCGCGCGCGGCATCGTACACACTTCTGCCAGCTGTCAAAGACCGGCAATATGCGAACTCCGACGTGGTGGAGATCAAGGCCTTTCCCCTGCCAGAACACCCTCTGAAGGACGACGACGAGGATACTTCGCAATCAGATACATCGCTGCCGGACTCTTCAAGGCTGAGCACGCCGGACGAGCACGTCCCCTCGGTACCTCCCCCTCAGGCACACGAGATAGATGCGAAGCTCCAGAAGTCTCCAAGCGCGTCGAAGCGCAGTAGCATCGAGTCTTCAATTCGACAGTCGTGCACGAGTCTCGAGTCTGCAAGGACGGTATCGACAACCGCTACCACCCCGGGTTCGACTCGGCATCGCCCGTCTGTTATTTCGAACAAATCCTTCTCGAGACGCTTCTCCAAGCATTCGTTCCAGATCTCTGCGCCATCAACGCCCTCGCGATCGCCATCCCCAGCGAAGCAAGAAATTGCAGCAGCAGCAGGATCCATAGTCACCATTGCCGAGGAGGCGACGACTACTGATGGGCGCAGAAAGTCTTTGCTTTCGCGCACCCTTACGTCAAAGAGCGGGAAAGGCAGCAAAGACAGGAAGCCAAGTCCGCAGTCAGGTGATGAAGACGATACTGAGCCATCTGTGAAGCGCCGAAGCACTTTCCTACGGAAAAAGAGTTCTCGCAGCCGACTGTCGAAAGTCGCCTCATATGATGTTCGCGCCTTAGCATTAGCCGAGAATGCCGCGCCTGCTATGCCTGCTTTACCCAAGTCGTTCTCTACGGACAAGCTTCCAAACTTGAGATCATCCTCGCCGATGTCAGATCGTGCAGCACCCTTGCCCAGACTGGTATCTAGCGAGAAGGTGCACCAGCCTAGTCCACTTTCTGGCGTGACAAGGAAGAAAGACGAGCTGTGGAGCGTGTTTCGTACATTGGAGGGCGACTTCACCAAGTTCTCATCGAAAACGACATCATTGAAGGCGAACGTTGTTCGCAATTCACTCATGTCGTTCTTGAGAAGCTACCCCGATCATCCATCGAACAAGACCTTGCGACCTGAGGACCTGGATCGCCGTGTCAACATCCTGAACAAGTGGTGGACTGGCTTGGTGGAGCTGCTACACGGACGCAACAACCAATCCATTTCTGGCACCGACAGACCTGCCATCCTCGATGGCATTATCGGAATCATGGAACGCCCGGAGTGGCGGTTGGCTCCATCTCCGTTCTGTCCGCTTGCAGAGCGCATTCGGGTAACACTCTCGACTGGCAACCGCTCCAGCACTTCGTTTCGCTCAGTGTCTTCAGACTTTGTCTCTGAGTCTGTCTACCACAATGTACGGAATATCTTCGTGCAGAACTTGAGCTCGCAGATGGTCTTTGTCGTGGACAAGATGTCGATGCGGAACGCATCTGCCAGTCTCGTAGCATTCTGTGGTAAGGCGTGCGCATACGCCTTCATGTTCGTGCCGGGCATGGCAGACGTGTTGGTCCGCTTATGGGAGCTTCCCGTGGACACTCTACGACGTGTGCTATCAGAAAATGGCATCGGGAAGTTTGACCAAGTGACTGAGTTCGCAGCGGACATACTCGCTAACTTTCCGCCCGCACTACAACAGCTTGGATTCACCTCGCTGATGAAGTACATGCGCAAGCTCAGGACATCTCCGCCTCTTCCGCTTGGCACATCACACGTCGAATGGTGGGGCACATGGCTTAATCGTTGGAATGGCAAGGAGAGCGATTTGTTCTATGTGTTCGCGAAGCACTATCATATTCTCGCCACGGAGTTTTTGCCTTCGGACTCGACCAAGAAGGAAAGAATGTGTGCTCCGGGCATGCTCCTCGTACACGCGCAGATTTTGGCATCTCTTGACGCAACGATACACCGGGAAGCCGCCCAGAATCAGCATGATCTGACGGCCATGCCGGCTCCTACCTTTGACGAGATGCTGGGAGATCCTGATGCCGTTGCCACAACCCTGCCTCTACCGCCGACTAATGCTGTCAGACTGATGGCTGAGAATCGCTTGGTCATGTTGATACGAGACTTCCTATCCGAGCGAACGGGCGAGCATCCCCTTGCTAGAGAGCTGTTTGCGCAATCGTTCAACGACCTACTTCAAGCTTCTGCCAGGGCCACGTCTTTGTTCGACCACTCGGCCTGCTATGTGCTCCTAGACTTCATGGAAGAGGCTTTGGTCATTCTCATCCGCTATGAGCAGCTGAGGCTCACTGAAGGCCCGTTACTTAATCAGGACTTTTGGCAGACTGTTTGTCGGAAGATGATTGAGAGTGACAACACTATGACAGAGGTCAGACTGTACGCTTTTCTGTTCACGGTCTGGAACATTTTCGGCAAAGAGTGGGATCGACGGACGAATCTCTGCCTGAGTCTGCTGTTGGAGCCGGATGTCTTCGAAAGCAGGTTCAATCATTGGTGTCCTATGGTCAGAGCCTACTTCATGCGGCTGCTGTGCTGGCGTCTTGGCCGGCACGATGGAGATGACGGCGATTCTGACCTGCCAATGCTGGAGACACTGCAACAGCGGCTTCAAGACACTTGGTCACATTATTTGCATCTGCGTGACACAGCGGAGCGCGATCAGTCTTTGCCGCCGGTCACCAGTCCTTGCAATCCGGCTCCAGGTCGGAGGTTGCTCATAGTCAGAACGGACAACCAAGCAACCACCGGCGGGTCCTTTTTGACATTCGAAGGACTACTCAGAGATGCATCTATGCAGAAGCCTGCTTGGAGACGGACCTCTGAAGCCGCAGCCTTGCTTGACGGAGCTGATCCGAGACCCGATTCTTCGTCTTCCAACGGACTTGACTCGGATACCGAAGCACCAAAAGGTATCGGCGGCTTCTTCAGGAAGATGATGAGCACGAAAGCTCGATCGAAGTCAAAAGAGCCTCCTAAAGAGCCCACTGAATCCAAGAACGCATCGTCTGCGTCGGGAAAGCCATTGGCGATCATACGGGCCGCAACAGACGACCCAAGCGTGTCCGAGCAAGCTAACACCACGGGAGAAACGTCGAAGCCAGCATCACAATCGCAGTATCGAACCCTAAGTTTCAAGTTCTCGCTCGAGTTCCATCCCGCCAACAAGCCGATGCCCCCGATGCGACTCTTCCCACCAAGACTTCCACCGCCCGCGCAGCAATACTTGCAGAGCCATTCGAACAAGCGTTACTCGGTTGAAGGAGCAATGAGAGCGGTCGAGCCCCGCGGCGAGAGCGCCAGTCGGGCACGGTATAGCGGCAGAGCACTCGCAGAGTGGACGATGGTGGTGGGCGAGTGCCACAATTTCTTCGAAAGGCGCAAGAATGAGGGCGCGCCCAGTAATAAGCATGTTGAGACGCCGGCCCTGGGCGTTGAGGTCTTTAAAAGGCCGCCTTAATTCATGATCACACGGCGGTTTTGAGCGTTCAAGTTATTGCATTGCTGTGGCGCAAGGATCTTGTACCTATCTTCGAATTTTGGCCGGATCATGATCGCGTGTGAATGTTTGAGGATTGCAGGAGGGTTCAGCAGTCGTGCAAGAACTTCAAGTTGATGGTCACACACAGCTGGGGTAGCGGTTCTTGTTCATACTACAAACGCTCAAAGTGTAGGGCAAGGTCTAGTGATAGCATATAGCGTCGGTGAATACGCTGTTAGATGTAATAAGCACTGAAGTGCTCTTCCGGCAGTTAGGTACTGTTCAATCTGGAGCTCGCTGTGTCGATGTCATGAGGATGACATTGAGCGAGGGTATCTAGTAATGTACATTATCTATGCGTAAGCCAAAAATCACCACGATGCAAGTACTTGGCATCGTCCCCACCTTCATGCTCAAGCTTTCCTAGAGTCGCCTCCCTAGACCGCAGCCTCTTTATCTAGTCCAGCAGCCTCCTCACCACCACTCACAGCTGACGCCTGAAATCCCATCCCCATCTCCTCTACCTTCTCCCCGACCCCATCCTCCTCGGCCACTGCCATGCCAGCGTCTTTCCTTAACCTCGCAATCTCCTCCGGCGGCGGCGCCTCCCACTTCGAACTCTTCCACGGCAGCACATTGCTCAAGTACATCGTATCGATCTCCTCCAATGTGCGACCCTGTCCCTCCATGACGAAGAAGTAAATGATCAGACCACCGAGGACATTGCAGCCGGCGAACACGTAGCCGTACCGGAAATCGATGGCGGAGGTTATGAACGGGGTAAAGAAGGCTAGTAGGAAATTCCAGAGCCAGTTGGAGGCGGTGGAGAGGGCCATACCCTTGGCCCTGTAGCGGGAGGGGTAAAGTTCGCCGCAGATAGTCCTGCATATCAAACAACATTAGCGATGTTAATGAGAACGCTTCGCATGACAGATGAGATCTTACCAAATCATGGGACCCCACGTCGTCGCGAAACCAAAGATGAAGAATGCGGCCATGACGATCATGGCGGTTGCGGCGGACTGGGTGTTGCTTGGGTCGCTGCGGTCGAGGCTAAAGTGCCCGACAGAAGCGAAGATGAGGAACATCAGGAACATCCAAGTGCTGCCGACGATGAGGGACTTTCGGCGGCCGTAGTGTTCGACGATGTAAAGGCCGTAAAACGTCGTGCCGAAGTTGATGCCGTTGAGGATCATCTGCGTCACGAAGGAATTGTTTATGCCCGTGCCTTGGAAGATGACGGTGCCTGGAAGGGTAGTATTAGTGTATAGCTGTACGTAGAGAAGAAGGGCAGTGAGAGTGTCCAGCATAATTTTTGCGGCTTACCGTAGTAAAAGAAGTAGTTTGCGCCTGTGAGCTGAGGAAGGTGGAGCGTCAGCTTCGCGAACAGCGAGACAATGGTCTCAACATACCTGCTGAAACATTTGCAACCCAACTCCCAACAGAATACGATACGCCATCTTCGGTGCGAACAACATACGGTACCACTCCTGAAGCGCCGATCCCTGCACGGCCTCCGCACGCAGCTTCTGCTCGATCTCCTCAAGCTCCACGTGAATTGAGTAGTGGTTCTAAGGCGCTCCATAGACTCTCATCATCGTGGCTTTGGCGTCCTCGATTTTGCCATTGCGGTACTGGAACCGCGGAGTTTCTGGGAATGCGAGGATTCCGACGCCGAGGATGACGGCCCAGATGTAGCCAACGCCCATGGGGATGCGCCATGAGGCTGCGCTGAAGCGTTGGTGTTCGTAGCAGCCGAAATTTATGCAGGCTGCGAGGAAGATGCCAAAGGTGATGAAGAGCTGTGTGGTGTAATGTTAAAGTGGCGAACAGTCGCTGGAAACGTGGATATTTACCTGATAGCATGAAATCAAAGCACCTCTGATGTGACGCGGTCCAGTCTCTGCCATGTCTAACAGATAGGTCAGTGATACGACGACCGAGACAGCAGGTAGCACTGACACATCGGCACAAGAACCGACAATCCCCCGATACCAAGTCCAGCAACCCAACGTCCCATCATGATCTGATACCAGTGGTCTGTAGCAGAGATCATGACAGTATTACCAACACAGAATACAACACACCAGATGGCGATGGAGTACTTTCTGCCAATGACATCGGCCAGGGGTCCGCCTACGAGTGCGCCGATCAAGGTACCGATAGAGAGCAGTCCAACGATGAGGCCAGACCGAACATTGCTGAAGTAGTACTCGCCAGCCCTCTCACCTGTATGATATCGTTGACCAAATCGTTCGAGGAAGTCTGGCATAGCCAAGAATCCAGAGATTTGTCCAGTGTCCTGTTCAGGTCAGTCACGTTCCATACCATTCCCCTCCATTCAAGGCTCTCACATAGCCAAAGACTGTGTCCCAAAGTCAGTACTGGATTTAATACCATAAGATTCATTGACTGACTGAACCCTCCCATCGACACCAGCATCGCCATATACAGACTCGCCCCGGTAATCCTCTTCAACGGCGAATAATCCAAATTCGTTAAACTCTTCCTGCCATGCGTCGACTGCGTACTCGTTGGGTCGAAGGCATCATAATGAACCGTCGTCGTAAGCCCAACGCGCTTCTGCAGACCACTTGTCCGAAGGCATCCCAAAGCATTGCTGAAGCCTGACATTTCGACAAAAAAGAGCTGACAAGGCGTAGTTTCAAGGATAAGGTTTGAGCATCAGGAGAGGGTTCTTATACCGCCGGTACAAGACTATCTGATTGTAAGCACCCCGCCAGGAACGTGGAAATGCGAGATGGCCACGTGAAGACAGATGAGAGCGGAAGCGGCCGGGTGGGGTGAGAGACTGGGGTTGTGGAGGGTGATTGGTGAAATTGGGGGAGGATGGGTTTTTTGGGGGTCAGCGTACAGAGGTGCGATGTAACCGTACTACCATTCGCGTGATTTGCAGAGAATGCATAATTGTCCGGGTGAAGGTGGAGCACAGGGTAATCACAGTCGGATCGTGGACCACCGTAGCTCCGAGCAACGCAGTTTTCATCTGTACAGCATCGGACTTCATTCCTGTTCGCACAAAACGCAAACAGATCTCCGTACTTCACGGTCTATCGTGGAGTTGTTCGATGGGTCTCGGTTCGATTTGCCGAATCAGTCGCGCTACTTTCGGATCCCGCGGAAGATGGATGTCAGCTTCACCATCACTTGACGCCGTCACGCACCTCGAAGATGCCTTCCACGCTATGTGATTTGTCTGTGGAGGAGCCTCGTCAGCCTCCAACCCATATGCAGAAACGGGCGACTCTGGGGCGCGAGGATGAGCTGACATTGTCAAATCCTGGAGGAAGCTTGGACCGCTGCCGCTGTGACTGAATCCACCACACATGCATCACGGTATCACACATCCTCGTGAATAGTTGGAGCCCGATGGAGGGATTTTGCCTTTCGCTTCTTCGGTGACGGCTCGATGCTCTTCTCTGGGTGCAACGTCCGGTTTGTCCCGCGATAGAGCCTCTTCTCGTGTTCGTAGAGTAGCCCGGTAGCAAACACGATGGTCAGAGGGATACTAGCCGCCCAGAACACCCAATGTTTTGCTTGACCAGGCCGATAGCGATCACTCATCGAGAAGATGGACGCCACCAACGTTAGCGGGAAGATGATGGACGCAAATAAGCTCAGCCTGAGGCCTTGCTCTCCGTCTTGAATACTCTTGTAGGCCGCATGAAGGCCGGCGATCTCGTTTGCTATAGTTGTGAGATCGTCGACACGCTCGCGGAAAGGCCGCAGTCGAGCAGCGATTGTCAAGAAGTCTTTCTGCGCATCTGCAAGCGCTCGCGGGAGTGTTATGTCCACTGCTTCATCGCCCAGCTGCATTCCCAGTCTCTCCATATTTAAAGTAATTACGCGCTCAAAATGGCTCATTTGACGACGCATATAGTTGATGTCTTTCGTAGCAAATGCTAGATTCCGGAGGTCTTCCTTGAAGCTGTTGAGAGTCGACGTCGCATTGAAATTAGCTTCATGATCGTCAGAAAACCACTCCCCATTGGCAACGCCGCATGCTATAAGATCCAGCTGATGGCTCCAATACTGAGCTACGAACTTGACCAGGAAGTAGGCTGCGTTGATCGGTCGCTTCTGCACTGCGTCAAGTAGCGTCTGGTCGGCACAGGTAGTCCAGTAGTGCACCAACTCATCGAAAGGGGATGCCATATTGCGTGTCTCGATCACAACAGCATCAAGGCTTGGTGGGACCAAAGACGGACACCCGCCATGATAGGGAGCACTGTTGTGACGAGCTTCGATGACGTCCGCTCCGTCCGGATTCCAGCCTCGTGACTCCCAAAGGGCTTTTCGCGTTTCGTACAGCTCCGGATCCTCAAGCATCAAGCACGTCGGGGCACACGTCTTGGTTGGTCTGCCATCTTTTGCCACGTCTGCTGGTGTCTTCTCGCGTATGTGATAGGCCTCGTTATGTTTTTTGCATTCCACGCAAGAGTCCAGTGGAGGATCGACAAGAATCACAGCTGCCAGTGTTAGCATGGCATGCAGACAGTGGAGAAACATATGTACCATCCCAGTCATCAGATGAACCCTCCTTGGGAGTATCGCAGGAGGCCCAGAAGCTAGCACATCTCCGAATGAAAGCATGCCGTTTATCAGGAACAATACTTGGAAGATCGACATCTCGCCATCGTTCAATCTTGCGCCTGTTGATCGCATGTGTCATTTGGTTCTTCTTGGTCAAGATGGAATCCTCGTCGTCCAGAGTCCGGATCTCATAGTACCGCAGAGGGAGGAAGGTCGCCGGGGTGCGCATAGATGGCAATGCACGATGCGGGATGGAGTTCGAGTCGACAAAATTCCATGTGTTCATCTGCTCTGATAAGATCAAAGGGTTGATGTTCAAGTTCCATCCCAGGACGTCGAGAAACTCTGGCTCCATATCTTCAAGAATGAATAATCGACGCCGAGGGGCGCGGGTGGGTATGGCGCTCGATCCAGTCGCATCGGCAGCCTGCGTCTTGGAGGCAGCCTGAGTCTTGGAGGCATCGCCGTTGGGCGTGGCGCCGAGCTTCACACCATCATGCACCTTTGTGGCTATTGCGGTGTCGTTGAAGTGTGCCCTCAATGCTTCTGGTGTGTGGAACGTGCGCTCTGTGACGTGATCTGCGCGAAATTCGAGTGCGGAGCACCTGCCGGGTCTGTGATGCGATGGTACTCCATTGTATTCTGCGTAGCGTTTGTCGACCAGACATCGACCTTGATCCTTTACATTCGTCAACTTGTTGAGCAAAGAGCGAAGCGCAGGATACGTAGGTTGGAGAGCACGCAACCGGTCCAGGTACGGGTGTTTGGGCCAATCAAAGCCCTCGACAGAACTGTTGCGTGAAGGAGGCTGCTGTGCTCGGCTCATCGTCAGCAGAAGCAATCAGGCCCTCGGCGTCACCCTCGGGTCGTTGTTCATTTAGTATGTCAGCGGTTCCATGGAGCGTAGCCAAAGTACGAAAGGAGCTGTAACACCCATCGCGGCGGATGCGTCCTATTTGATCATCGCGTGCCTAGCTGAACGCCTCAGCGACCCCGTGCACTCAGCCGCAGGTACATGCAGGAAGGGCAATCTATGAGGCGGAATCGAATGGCGCCATGCGTCTTGCACGGGCGAGACAGAAGCCAGCTGCAGTGTATGAAGATGCATGATGTTGCCAGTGTGCAAGAACAAGCCGACATGAAGCTCAGATGTTCAGCCCAGGTCTGGCCAAGGTGCAAAGGAACTGACGGACGGACCGCAACGTCCCTCGTGGATGACTTCTAGGAACTCGGCGCGGCGCCGGATCGCCGGCGGCCAGCCCAACAGCGATAGGTGGCTGTGGAGGCGTTCTTCAGCCACACTTTGCGTGACACTTCGACTTTCGTGCGCGTCGAAAGAAATGATCCGACGTAGCAGGAGCGGTCGCGACGAATGCACCCAGGCACGCCAGCAGCGCGTTGCTCTCTCATCATCGACCACAAGTGTCGAGTTTCAAGATGGTGCCTCACGGCTGGCAGAGCATGGTTGTCACCAATCGGCGCGCTGAACGGAAGTTGATAAGGTGATACAGTACATGACTTCCACAAGCTGCTGCTGCCAAGATCCTCAGCCTCAGCGAATTGACTACATGTACCAGTGCAGTGGGCAGTGGGCAGTGGGCAGTGGGCAGTGGGAATGCTATCATGCTGAGTGGTCCGTCGGCAAGCGCAGTCATGTCGTTGAGGAGGCTCGGAGGGAGGCGGCGAAGCGCTCAGGGCTGGCTCTGCCCTGGGTCACAAGAATCGAACCATCCCGTCCATCGCGGAGACCCTGAGAAGTGGCGCGGTGTGAAAGTCAGTTCTAACCCTTGCCGGTTCCTGCATATGGATAATAATGAGCCCATATTTTCGCTGCCGTAGATCAAGTCGTCCTGTCCGCTGCCTCACCCTCTCGGAGCTCGCACACTTCTCTTTCCTCACCACCCAAGCCCGCAGCACAGTCGGATTGTGGTCGCTTTCTTTGTGCAAACTTCGAGCTCCATTCGAGACAGCATTGTTCTCAACGAGCCAAATCTGCCGCCCCACGCGTCCCCGTCCCCGTCCTCGTTTCCCACCCATACCACACACCGCCTCGGGATGGAGCGACCGCAGAATGTTGGCATCAAGGCCATTGAGCTGTACTTTCCCACACAAGTGAGCATTCAGAGCTTCGTGTCAATGGCCGAAACACTAACGCTCCCAGTGTGTCGACCAGACCGAGCTGGAGAAGTTCGACGGGGTCAGCGCTGGCAAGTACACGATTGGTCTCGGCCAGACTAAGATGAGCTTCTGCGACGATCGCGAAGGTAGGACCAAGAGATGGCCGTCTGCACACTGCCGGGGAGAGGCGCTGAACTGATCCATTGGCAGACATTTACTCGCTCTGCCTCACCACCGTGACGTCCCTTCTCAACAAGTACGAAATCGACCCGAAGAACATTGGCAGACTTGAAGTCGGCACAGAGACGCTCCTCGACAAGTCGAAATCCGTCAAGACTGTGCTCATGCAGCTGTTCGAGCCCCACGGCAACACGAACATCGAGGGTGTGGACACAGTCAACGCTTGCTATGGTGGAACCAATGCGCTCTTCAACACAATCAACTGGATGGAATCTTCGGCATGGGACGGTCGCAACGCGATTGTAGTCATGGGTGACATTGCGCTCTACAAGCAGGGCAACGCTCGCCCAACTGGAGGAGCTGGCTGTGTTGCCATGTTGATCAGTCCAGATGCGCCATTGGCTTTCGAGCCGGGTCTTCGAGGCAGCTTTGTCAAGCACGCATACGATTTCTACAAGGCAGATCTTACCAGCGAATATCCAATCGTGGATGGCCAGTACTCCATCAAGTGCTACACCGAGGCTGTGGACGAGTGCTACAAGGCCTACAACGCACGAGAAGAGCGGATCAAGAGCAGAGCAAACGGACATTCCAATGGCGTACATGAGGCCGAGACGCCGCTTGATCGCTTCGACTACATGTGCTTCCACGCACCTACCTGTAAGCTGGTGTCCAAGAGCTACGCGCGACTTCTGTACAACGACTACCTGAAGAACCCAGAAAACCCCATCTTCAAGGAGGTGCCCGCTGAGATCAAGAACATCTCGTACGAGCAATCGATTACCGACAAGACGATCGAGAAGACCTTCATGGGTTTGGCCAAGAAGAGATTCGCGCAGCGCGTCCAACCTTCAATCCAAGTCCCAACACAATGCGGTAACATGTACTGCGCAAGCGTCTACGGTTCGCTTGTGTCCCTCATCAGCAACGTCTCGTCAGAGGAACTCCAAGGCAAGCGCGTCACCATCTTCTCTTACGGCTCTGGCCTCGCGGCTTCTATGTTCTCGCTCAAGGTTCGCGCCAGCACAGAGACTCTGAAGCAGAAGGTCGACCTGCAGGCACGATTGGACGCACGCAAGGTCGTGCCACCAGAGGTATACGACCAGATGTGCAATCTGCGCGAGAAGGCGCATCTCAAGAGCAACTACACCGCCCAGGGCAACGTCGAGGACATCCGCCCTGGTGTCTACTATCTCACAGAGGTAGACGATATGTTTCGCCGCACCTACAAGGTCAAGCAGTAGAATGCTATTGCGTGCCTGAACGATGTTGATATTTCATGTGCCATGCGCAGCTAATGAAAGGCTGTGCACAATTACGCTTAGAATGGAACAGGGGGTCCCAGCAATCGATGCAGTGGTCTTCCTGCTTACACAGTTCAGAAGCAGCAGCAGGTGTTTAGAGCATTGCGCAAAGCGCTCAGTGGCCGGATGTAAGTTATCACAATCAGGCTCAATGCCTGGTAATAGACGATTTGACATTCAGAATCAAGATGGTCAGTATCCCTGGGAGAGGACACTCTGTTGAAGGCGCTTCGAGGGTTGCGTCATCTTCTGAAGGCACAACATCATTTTCTGCGCTCAGATTTCAGATTGAGACATTGTACAGGCTCTCTGAATCTAGACGATGGTAGCTGAACGAAGCGGTGGGTATCTCTTCGGTCTCGTCCGCTGTCTTTGTGCAATCTTGAGGCAGGCCGACAAGTTGCCGCTGATGGGGAGTGGTTCTGGTGGCTGAGACTTCTTGTCGGTCCAAAGACGGCTCTGTTGCTGCACCGATGGGGAACGGCGCAGCAGCCTCGATGCCCTATTCGTTGTGTCCCTAGACCACCAATCCACGCTAGAACAAGTGGAAACAGAGATGATGGCATCGAGATGAGAGGCGGAAGTTGTTGCCTTTGTGGTGATGCCGTTCTCTGTCGCGGACGGGAGGCCGAAGAATGTACGTGCGATGTGGTGACGGGAGAGAGGCATGATGTGGTGACTGAGTGAGAGAGTGAGTGAGTGAGCTATTGGACGAGGACTATCCTTGGAGAAACGTGGGAGTTTCGTTTGTGCACTTTCCTGCAAGCGAGGCTTGATTTAGAGCGAGTGGGGACGCCACACGTGATGCGGTGAACGCCGATCCACTTGCAACACTGGACTCTGTCACCACCGTCAGACATTGACCCCATACCACACCAACGCATACATCCCCGCCCACCGACCCATTCGCTCGTTATCTCTTTTCTTAATACCGGTCTGGACCATTGGCGACGCGCACGGCGGAACGATACCGATATCTGGGCGAAACAGAAACATCTGGTGTTGAGCGACATAGAGGAGGCTGAGCAGGCCATTTGGCCGGCCAGTACGCATCATGGAACACCAACATTCTCTGCTGGATGGCGACGTCACACCGACCCACGAGCGGAGTAACATCTTTGGCGACGAGTTTGAGGTGGACGACTTCGAATTTGACAGGGTGGTGGACGGTTTCAGGCCCAGCGTCGACAGAGACGAAGCAGGAGACTTTGGTGCGCGCCAAGGCGACGTCACGAACGAGCCTGTCCGGACGGTGTCTGCACACTACTCTACTACATCGGTGACGCCGACGATATCGAGAGAGGCGACGAGGACATCGACGAGGAAATCGAGGACATACGCGAACCCCTTCGCAAGTCCCGAGGATGATGCTGAGACATCGCGCCAGGCGGAACGACCGCACAGTCTCGAGTTTGAGCCGGATAGTATAGCACGACGGTCGAACTCTTCGGCGTCGTCGACTGTGTATGCACCAGCACAAAGCCCGAGATTCGGTGCTGGGCCGAGCCATCCATACGGCATGTATCAGCAAGGCACTGTCGCGCGGACGGCGAGTGTCACGACAGCTTCCACAGTGCGGCCTACTGGGCGGCAGTCATACTCACAAAGTCGGCCGCAACATCCGTACGCGATGTATCCTCAGGGAGTGAACGACGAAGACAATCTAGACGACGACGAGGACATGCCGATTCACCAAAGTGCCATACCCGTAGGCTTCCCGGGTGTTGCTCAAGGGTACACCAGACGAATGGGTCCCGATGGAGAGGACCAGGATATTATAGGCGCGGACGGGCACACAGAGCAGTTACCGCCGTACAGTCGATATCCGGAGGACGGCCCCGAGAAGGTGCCCCTACTGCCACCAGTGCCCCTTCATAGCAGAGCACCGGTACTCGGCACGGACCCTTCGATGCCGCTGATGCATACAACCATACAGCCGTCTCCCACGCCTGTAGTACAGTCGATGACTGATGAGTCGGTTCTGCAACGGTCCGGGACTCGAAATTCAACATCGGCACTCTTGTCATCTTCATCGTCAGACAACGCCAGCATTGAAGCTAGTGAAAAGGCATGGAAAGATAAGACTTGGAAAGATAAGAGGAAGACACGCTTTTGCGGCATTCCATTCTGGTGGATATTGCTGTCAGTATGCGTAGTGACCCTTGTGGCCGCAGTGCTCGGTGGTGTGATTGGTGGTTTCGTAGCAGGCGGGAAACACGCTCGAAATAAGTGAGTTCCTCGCGGCGCATCCGAGATGATGTAACACACTGACCAATATATAGGCCTACCGTCACCGTCGTAACGTCGCTGTACGATGCTAGTCTCATCGCTTCACCGACGTCCGGCGCACCACCCACCGGGACTTGGGCGCTGTCGCTTGGCATGCCTGAGGAAACACAGGCTGATTGCCTGCCTCAAGCATCGCAACAAGTGGCTTGGGACTGTAATCTTGCTCCTAACTCGGCTATGGGTCTCGTAGTCGCCAACGGTGGCCCTGCTAAAGGGACCGGCGCCAACATATTCTACGCCTCATTTGACAACACCATTGCCTACGGCGCGCAACTCAACAACATGAATACCAGCTTCGCGAACTTCATGACGGTGCAAGACAAAGACGACCCGCAGAATGGACCGGCATTCTACTTCCAAACGTACTATGACAAAGTGGTTGTCGTTCCTGAAGAGGCCATTTCCATCGACGGGAACAGCAACAAGCTCAAAGGTCGTTTCGACTCTGACTTTGTCCTTCCTTCAGATTGGACCCACCGAAAGCAGGTCGCTCTTCCGGGAGAAAAGCCATGGTTCTGTGTGTGGAATTCAACTTTTCTAGAGGCCTTTATCTACGTTCAACAGCCTATCTCATCCAGCACATCTAGCAGCAGCATGGCTTCAACTGCTCCTCCGCCCAATTCTACGCCACCTCCACTGTCCTCCCCAGCTTTACTCACGACGGCATCGCCGACCAACGGACCTTCTGCCTCGGTGACACCGACGCCGTCGCCAGCCATCATCACCTCTACAATCGCCGCACCTTCGCTGACCACTGCCACATATACTGGACTCGCATCCGGCTTCCCTGCCTGGGCAAGTGGAGTTATGCAAGACGCAGCACGACAGATGCACGCCGATTACAAAGAAGACAAAGGTTACCACGGGAAACGCCAACTGCCTTCGAATGACTTCTGGAGTTCCCTTCAGGTCTTCCCTTACATCATCAAGCTGGAAGAACGACGCATTTCTACAAACAACGTCTCACCGTACTGTCAGCAGTACCAGATCCTAGACAATGGCAACGCCAACTGGGTGGGCGATGGAAATGGCAACCCTATCATCATCACGTTGGACGAGGTGGACCCCAACTTCGCCACGTACGAACCCAACACGAACCGCAAGTGGAAACGGACCGCACCTGGCGGCTGCCACTGTCAATGGATGATTGGCGAACAGTTATGATGACGGCCAAAATTTGCTTCGCTATTCTTCCACCACTTTGACGATTTTACCACGACCAACCAACCACATCCCCACCTTCTTGTTCGACCCTCTTGAACGACGCTCGACGGCTGGAAGCATACTTTCGAAGTTTTCCTTTTTTTGTACATTGGAGATTATGTTGTATGGCGTTTAGAAGGAAATTACCATATGAAAGCGTGACATAGCCGCAAATGGGGGATTTGGGAATACAGCGATGGTGCTGGGAGGGAGTTTTGTTTGTCTCATTGTTTTGAGAGCGGAATTGAAGCGAGAGTTCTTTGTTTGTTGCAGTTGTTTGAGGTGGGCTGAAGGATCGAATTGGATTGGCATGGCAGGGCATCTAGCGGAGGCTTGCGGATGGCAATCTCCTGGTGGGAGTTTGGGGGTGTGTGTGTAGCAAGAAGCAGAAGTGTAATACTGCGAGAACCGAAGAACCGTCCCAAATCGCCGCCTCCCGGCTCCTTGACTTCTGTCTCGGCCACATATCGTTCGGCGCAAGTGCCAATCGAGATGCGGGCGTCACAAGAACCTTCGGGTCTTTTACTACTCCTAGATTCGCATTTCCAACGGGGATTAGATTACCGCTGCGTGTGCGGTGTTGGCACTGCATACTTTATGCAATGATCATGCGAAGTACCAGTAGCAAAGTGACATCTATAGCAACGATGGGAGCAGAACCGACAACTGCTTGGTGTATCGTGTGCTTACTCAGAGCACATAAATGTCTTTCCTCTATGCAGACAGCATTTCAACAGCCTTCCATGCTGAGCTATAAAACCATAGCCGCCTCAAGCACTGAAGACACTCCTATCCCCAAGCTGCCGATAATAATTCAGTAAATCCGACGAGGAAGTCGCATTATAGATCAACCTCGTTCCAAGATCAACCTGTAAATAATCAGTCCCCAGATACCGCACTCCCGTCCCTACGGGCACAGTCCTACACCGTACGTCAATCAATACTCCCAAGCAAGAACCACTCTGACACGTACACATTCTGCGCCTCAGCACTCCTGGACTGACTCTCCCACCTCGCCCCAACCGCATTGCAGCTCCCAAAGACACACAGCACACTATACTTCACATCAGTCACTAGTGCTCCGCTGTATCCACTCCCTGACACTGCTTCGTAGACTGCTGAGCGGTCGGTGTAGAGAGGCGCTGGGTCGCTGAAGGTGGCGCCTTCCTCTGTGTATTGGAACCACGAGGACAGGGTACTGTTGACTAAGGCGGCGCCGGTACCGTTGCCTTGATGATTCGTCTGGAAGATGGATAGCCAGCGTAGGGCAATGTGGGCGGCTTCGGGATGTGAGAGGCAAGGGGTGGATGGAGTTGGGGTTGTTGTGAGGGTGAGGGCGGTGGGAAGGATGACGATGAGAAGGAATGGCATTGGTGAGGGGAGCTCCATAACTCCGGGAAGCGGGTGTGGCTTCGAAGTTGGGTGAAAAATCGGGATTGTGATGTGTATCCGGCGATCTATGTTCCAGAGATCATGTAAAGTAGCATGTCAATTTGGTATTGGCGAGGTCCGTGCCTTGCATTAGGTCTGCACTGGAACAGGTAGTAGAAAAGGCATCAATCTTCTTTCAGTTCCCAGTAGCCTGGTACTGCCTGTTCAAGACCAGGTTGATGCCCACAGACGGAAAGCTTCAGCTCGGATGGACGTACTCCGGCCGAGAGCGAAGACCACCGAGAACTCCACGAACGACCGCCTGGCATGGTCAGGTCAATAGTGGAGCTGGATGGGATGCATCGAGAATCACCTGCAATTGTACGCTCGGATTAAACCGCTTGCCAATTCGCAGGTATGTGAGAGTTCTCACGTTGCACAGTGACAAGCATACATGGGGCACACCGTTCGTGAATTGTTGGTCCTCGTGCAGAAGAAAAGCCCCTCTTAAGCAGGATCCACGAAGCTCAACTACCTCATGCTGCATCTGACTTCGGAGGCCCGTTGTAGGCTTTTCATGGTCAGCTCGTTCATGGTACGCATTGAATCGAAGACTTACTTTTCCTTGCCCAGACTGCCCAGTATATCATACTTAGCACGAAGAAGCCCGCGAACACTACACTCGCGTAGTTCATACTCACTGCTGTCACCGGAAGGCTTGTCGGCATCGAGAAAAGAACCACCTGAAACGCAATCCAGACGACTGTGACGGCATTGAGAGTCCAACCCACGATTGATGGGAACCGAAAGCGTGCCTTCGAAACTGCCCGACGTCCGTTGAGCATGCTCACTGCCACTGGTAACGCATATGCAGCAGCAAGGCCAATGACGCCCACCGACGCGAAGGCGGTAAAAGCACTGCTCGAGCCTAGATTGATTAGACCAAGAAGCATCTGAACGATCGTAGTAAGCGCCAACGCCATGACTGGAGTTGAGTCAAAGTCCAGCCTAGACCACAGTCCGGAGAAGGGAATCGCGCGGTCTCTTGCGAATGCCCAAGTACAGCGTGAGGCCGTCGTAGTGATCGACACGGAGCAGAAGAGAGCCACACCCAGCACGAAGAACATCAGACCTAGGCCTCCTCCGGGACTACCCATAACGTGATTGAAAATGTACGGTAAGCCCTGAGCAGCTGGTGCATTGAGGACGTCTTCCAGCGGCGGTAGAGTAAAACAAATGGGGAGGATGAAGAACAGTCCCATTATAGCAGACAGCGGGACACTTAGGCACATGGCTTTTGGTAGCATATGCTCCGGCTCACGTACTTCTTCCGCCATGCTTGAAATCATGCCTGCCGGGAACCAAAGTCAGCAGATTGGTAATACACACTGCGTCGAAGGCACTGACCAAGAGCAGCATATGTGTACGCAGCGGGCAACAAGCCAATGCCGAAGCTCCATGAACCCCAACCGCTGAGGGTGTCATCGTAATGAGCCAGTGCGTCAGCAGCGCTATGTCGTCCAAGTTTCGCCGAGGCTGACAGTCCGATGAAGACGATCAGGATACACAGCAAATTCCATCCCGCTGCGACAGTATCGACATGTGGGAGAATCCGGTTGCTGAACGCGCACACGCAGAACACACCGAGACATATGGCGTAGAATATGAGCAAGAGCTGCCAAGAGGACGCGGCCCAATCTGGATGGTACATCGTCACAGTTCCAGCAATTAGCGAAGCGAAGCCAAAGTTGACTGACAAGGCGATGGTCCAGTTGCCGACAAGCCATATCCAACCTGTCATGAACGAGAGAGTCGTGCGCGATTGCCCTGCCGGCATCAATTGATACACCCAGTAGTATGGTCCTGCTGAGGTGGGAAATCTGGAGGCCAGCTGTTTGTCTTCGCATGAGTATCTGCGAGACGAGAGTTCTAGAGTCCACATACCTCTGCCAGACTCATGACAACAGCTTGATCAAGGAAAGAGACCACAACCCATCCGACGAAGTACGGCAGCTGTCCTCCTCCGATGATTGCACTATTCAGCGCCGTGCCTTCACCGAATGGGACAGCGATGATAGCGATGCTTTGGAACAGGACGGTTGCGAGGGTCCGATTCCGTGCCAGAGTGGGCGTATATCCGAGGGCCTCCAGCGTCGCATCTTGACCAGCTGCATCATCAGTGCTTTCCTCGATGCCGCTGTTGAAGGCACCTTCATGCTTGGGGTCCGTCCGACTGTGTGATGGCAAGCTAGGTTTTGACATTGTAGTTCATGCGTACATTGCGAGGGTCTGCATGTTGGTGAGAGTTCAGATTATATTACTGTTATCGCTACTCTTGCACGGGCACGGGGTGCAGGTCGTGGCATGCAGCCTCCGCTGGCAAGATCGATACCAGATCTGGTTAGAGCGGGGACGATCCATGTCCCTGCGTGACTCTGGGTCGTGCAAACGCTGCCCTGAATCATGAGTATATTCCAGAGCCGATGGTGCTGATGGTAGGATCGGATCTTAGAACAAGAACACATTCTTGGAAAGTGGTTTGAACATGTCCCACCAGGTTGCTTTCTTCTCGGTGTGCCTCCAAACATTCTCTAGGAACGCCGTCATGAGGATGGTGTTGCCAAATGCAAGATAGGAGGTGGAAGACGCTATGATGCATGAGATGGCCCGCACATCTTGAGTGTACAAACAGTGTGATCCAATCACTACCAATGGCAAGATGAGGCAATGGGTCATCATGCCTGCCAAAGGGCGATCAACGAGACTTGAGACTGCCGTACGGACGACAGCTTGAACTGAGTCATCATCGATAGACCTGTTCTGCAGTGCACGATAGATGTAAACAATCGCGGCAGCCCTGTATAGAGCGCAGAAAGCAGTCCATTCCTCAGGCGTAGTGAAATCCGGGCACGACGCGCACATATTGGCCACTTCGAGCGATAACCACAGTCCTGGCAAGCACTTCTCTGCCAAAAAGTGAGCTTCGTTGCTAGATAAGTGTGAGTGGACCATGCTGCCAATATAGGCCAGCTCCGAATATGTCTTGAGCAGGGCTAGAAAGGGATCCCCGCAAGCTAGATCTCCCCACCAGGCCTTTACTCCAGCGAACATCGGCCATGTTGTTGGCTCGAAGAAGGGTCTGTGGCCTGACAGCATAGATCGCACAAGGTCCATGGTAGCGAAAGCAGTGAGCAGATAGGCCTGTAGGCCACCGGCCAACAGCATCTTCGAAGTTACTGTCTCCCAGTGCGCAAGGATGGAGCAGCCGCCTCGAAGGTGCTGCTCCGAGGCGTCGCTATCCTCCCCGGGTGATATGACTCCATCCAGAATGCAGAAGATACACACGATTTCTAGAAGCTGGCGCGCATCTTCGACAGACCCCGTTCCACATTCAATTCGGCTTCGAAGCTTTGCTAAAGCGGATCGCCGAGCGCCCTCCAGATTCTGGGACTCTGGAGTGACGGTACAGCTGTTCTCGCTCGCCAACAGCAGATGGTGATGAGCTTGAGATACGGCAAGAATTGCCTCCAGCAGAACCGGCTCGTGGATGAGCATGGCATCGTCCAGCTCTATCGGATGCTCGGAAAGCTGCAAGCGAGGCCAGACAGCATTCCGGAAATACATGAGCAACGACGCCGGCAGGGTCGGTGATGCTGAACAGGGACTTGGGGGTAACATCATCGTTGCGTTGCAAATGACTAGGCCGGTCTCTGGTGCAGACGCTCTTCGCGTCCTCAGCGCATCAGCAAAGGCTGTGGATGGGCCCATGGACTTGAGCCGACCCCGAACTGCGGCACCGCCTACCCATTGAAGCTGCTTGCTGGTGTAGCTGCAGGGGCTGGAGCTCGTCAGGCATTTACCGCAGATGGGCCGGGTGAGGTCGCACTTCAGTCGACGTTTCTTGCACGTCCAGCATGATCCTTCGACTACTCTTTTGGATACGTCCATGGCCATCCAGGATGATCATCGTCTGAAAAGGCGTCAGTAGCGTCCGCGGTGTGATTGTATCTGGGCTCGCGATAACGTCGTGTGCCAGATGCATGGTCAAGGCGGAGATAGGCATGCGATAAGGTTCGTATCTGCGAGGAACCGAATGTCTCGGCTACGCAAGAGCGAGCTTCAGTAGTCCCCGTGCCTACCCGTATACCTGTTCGCGTTAGCTCAATATTCTCTCGTACCGCATGGGTAGGGCGACAGGTTGGCAGATGGGTGATGGCTTGCTGTATCGAACAACGCTTTGCTGTTGAACGTGCTTTTCTTCGTGCCCGCAAGCTGCGCAAGGCCCAGGATCTCAATCGCCGTTCGCAGCTCTGAATAATGTCAAAAATCAGCATCAGACTGCCAAATGGTAGAGAGTACGAACAGCCTGTCGGTCTCTTCGTAAACAACGCTTATGTTGAAGGTTCCGGAGAGCGGTTTGAAGTCGTGGACCCCTCCACAGACAAACCAAGTCTGTCCATCATTGGAGCGTCTACTGCCGATGTCGCCACAGCAGTAGATGCTGCTCGTCAAGCCTTCGACGATGGTCCGTGGTCTGAATATACGCCAAAAGAGAGATCAAAAATATTGTTCAGACTGGCTTCAATTCTGGACCGCGAGAGAACTCTGCTAGCCGCGATTGATGCGTATGATCTGGGCAAGCCGTATGAGGCAGTGCTCGCAGGTGACCTGGATGAGACCATCAACGTCTTCGAGTACTATGCCGGCTGGGCTCACAAGATCGATGGCAAGTCAATTGAGACCTCCGCGGACAAGCTTTGCTATACCATCCAAGGACCTGTCGGAGTCTGCGCTCAGATCATACCATGGAATTTCCCGATCATGATGTTGGCATGGAAGGTGGCGCCGGCGTTGGCTTGTGGGAATGCCGTCATTCTCAAGCCAGCTGAACAGACTCCGCTATCAGCCATGCTGTTTGGTGCTTTTGTCAAAGAAGCAGGCTTTCCGCCGGGAGTGGTGAATATCCTCCCGGGCCTGGGAGCGTCGACTGGGAAGGCACTTGCAGAGCACACTCTGGGTGACAAGATTGCTTTCACCGGAAGCACAGCCACCGGGAGGTCCATCGTGAGATCTGCGGCCGCCAATTTAAAGAATGTCACCCTAGAGTGCCGCGGGAAATCTCCGCTCATCGTGTTCGAGGATGCAGATATGGCGAACGCGGTGCAATGGGCATACACTGGCATCATGGACAATTCCGGCCAGGTCTGCACATCGACCTCAAGAATCTACGTCCAAGAGAAGGTATATGACGAGTTTGTAAAGGCGTTCGTGCACTTCACAGAGCACAGCTCCAGGGTCGGCGCTCCATTTGAAGATGGCGTGAACCATGGGCCTCAGGTGTCGAAGGTGCAGTACGACAAGGTCCTCGCGTATGTAGAGAAGGGCGTGGATGCAGGCGTCAAGGCACTGACAGGTGGAGGTCGAATTGATCGTGAGGGATACTTCGTGCAACCGACCGTGTTTGTTGACGTACGTGGATTGCTGCCATACTGATTTCGCCGCTGACATTCGTGTAGGCCGACGAACAGTCGACAATCGTTCGCGAAGAGATCTTTGGCCCCGTAGTGACAATCAGCAAATTCACCGATGACGTAGACGCCGTCGCGAAAGCCAATGATACTGCGTATGATCTGGCCGCTGCACTGTTCACGGAGAAGATGTCGCGAGCCCACAAGGTTGCGCGGAAATTGAAGGCCGGCATGGTATGGATCAACTCAAGCGGTGACTCGCACTATGGTATACCATTCGGAGGCTACAAGTCCTCTGGAATCGGACGTGAGCTAGGGTCCTATGCACTCGATGCGTACACGCAGACCAAAGCCGTGCATGTCAACCTCGCCGTGTGAAGCGGCAAAACCCGTGCTTAGGATTTTGTCAGGCAAACGCTCCGGGTAACATATCGATCATCGAAAGTCACTGCTCAATGCACTTAGCATGGCGTACATGGCGCTCCTGTCTCGTATTGCGTCGTCCGTGTTGGCCGACCAGTATCAATCAATCATTGTCCACGAAGAGCGAGCGATGATGTCTTGAACTCCTATTTCGCACTCGAAGACTTTTCGAACCAAGGCATGTAAGTCTCGCAAACGAAGTCCATGTGTCGCAGGCTGATCACTTCATGTGAACAAACTGGGGCTCATTCCATATTCGGCTTCTCGCTTGTTCGGAAGCGATACGATCGACATGACCCGGACTAGTGTACTGTACAGCTGGCAAGGGCATGCATCCCTGTCCCCTGTCCCCTGTCGTCATTGCATCTTGGACGTTCTGCGAAGCAACATGGTCGGAGCGGAACCACGACACGTGCCTTCGCGCGTGAAAGTACTCGTACAATTCTGCCGAGCGTGTCAGAGAAGTTGTATCTCAGTCGCGCTTCAACGATCCGGCTGTCCTTTCGAGCCCGTGCATGATGGTCTCCTTCATCCGGCTCCTTCTTGTCGCCCTTGCAGCGATGAGTGCCTCGGCGTGGCCTATCGAGGAAAGCAGCTTAGAGATGTCGACTCCGCTTTCGAAGCGTCAAGGTCTAGCAACAGGCCAAGGGATCAACAACGGCTGGTTCTACTCCTGGTGGTCTGACAAGACCGGATCACACGTCTACAACAACGGTGCTGGTGGTTCCTACGACGTAACTTGGTCCGGCGACGGCAACTTCGTGGGAGGGAAAGGGTATCAGACCGGTGCCGCACGGTAGGTCTATGTGATGGTCCCGCTCATGCAAAAACCCCTTACCTGACTGTCCGCAGAACAATCAGATACTCCGCCTCCTTCAAACCCACAAATAACGGGAACGCCTACCTCGCCGTGTACGGCTGGACACGCTCATCGTTAGTGGAATATTATATTCTCGAGAATATTGGGGAGTACAACCCATGCTCGGGGAAAACCGTTCTTGGTACAGTCTCGAGTGATGGCGGGGTGTACGACGTTTGCAAGAATACGCGAACAAATGCACCGAGTATTGACGGGACCGCGACATTTGACCAGTATATTTCTGTCCGCCAGTCCAAGAGGTCAAGCGGATCTGTAACAACTGGGAACCACTTCAAGAAGTGGGAGAGTCTGGGTCTGAAGCTTGGGGCTAGTTTTGACTACCAGATTATGGCGGTTGAGGGTAATGATAGCGCTGGGAGTGCCAATGTGACGGTCTCCTAGTCTGTCGGAGGGTACTCTGTGCACAAGAAAAATATTGTCCTTTGATCAGCGAGCATTGCGCCTTAGACTTGTCCCTATGACTTGCTCAACGACTTCAATCAACTCCCAGATTGCTCTGAAAGCCCGCTGCTAGAAATGCAGGGGGCCAGATCTTCCAGTATCCCAGCTCGATGAAAGGATCGTGGAGGAAGGTGAGGGCCAGACACATGAACACTAACACCCAGCATACTCGTAGCATTCTCACGATCGTCTTCGTGGACGGATATGGTGCAGCTCCTGCCAGTCGCTGTAACATTGGCTCCACCACTATCATCTCGGCTAAGATCCCAGCAGGCTGAATCCAAAAGAACGCCGCAAACCTGAGTCGCAGCTCCCATGGCTCGTATAGCTTCGCCCATCTCGGTTGAGCAGGTACAAGCCCAGCATGCGTAAGTCCACTGAGCAAGAAGGCGCTGCAGCATATCATGGCATATCTCGGCAAGCCATTCCTTTGGAGCCCAAGCTTGGCCGAAAGCCATCGTCCTGGCTCCGATACCGCATGTCGCATTTGCTGATGCCACCACCTGCCCCACAAGCCACGGAGACCGTGGTCCAGAACAGTGGAGAAGGGTCCAAAATGAGGGCGTGGCCAGGTGTGAGGTGACCAGCGTGCCGTATGGCCTGAAGGAATTAGGAATGTGAGCAATACTGGAAGGAGAAAAGGCGGCAAGAAGAGAATGATCATCAGCGAATAAAGGTATAGGCCGAGCGTTAGTGGTCGGAGGAATAGTGTCGGAACTGCCTGTTGTAGGATGGCTACCATAGTTGGCACATCGCTTCCTGGGATAGCAAGAGGCATGCTCAGCGACTGCCCGGGAGCGGAGAAAAAGGGATCGTGAGCTCCTAACTGCAATGCCAGAGGCATCGTCAGAATCAGAGCAGGCCCTAGAACCACCAGGATTGATATGATGAAAGTCCTGCGCGACTGCTTGATGTATGGAGGAAGTACCTTAGCGTCGTGTGATCTCTCGCCTGTCTTCCAGCTTGTCAGGAGTCGTTCCTGGATGAGAAATAGCACCCATTGCAGGCGACGGCGGAATCTTTCGGGATACCCGTGCTCCGCAGTTGCGGGGCATTGGCCAGTCTGGTAGTCGGTGCTCGCTCTATCAATGCTCATGCTGGTGACCATGCCTTGGTCCTCGTTATTTTCGGCCGCATCAACCAACCTCCTAAAGTCTTCCCGTGGATCCCGAAACACCAGAAAGAATAGAGTCCACCACAATGTGTCCACGCTCACGACGTCCAGAGAACCCATCGAAAGCCAGGCATGTACAGTGCTCGCGATACTGACAGGCAAAATGAGTGTCGCCAGAGCATTGTGTGAAAGGACATGGGGAGGGATAAGAAGACCCGCGATCAGTAACATCAGTGGCAAGAAGTACGTGATGCTCTGCGGTCCAGGCGTGATGGTCGTGACCAGCTCGAGATAGGCATCTTGGACGTGTTGAGGACGCATGGGTGAGGTGGTGGTACTAAGATTGCAGCTGGAATGAAGTTCCGATCGAATGTAATGGTTCGGGGCTCGTCATAGATGCAGTAAGTCTTAATTGTTTAGACTCCGCCTCCATCAAGCCATGATTGGGGGAACCCAGCTCACCACGTGTCCGGCACGCTAGCCAGGTCTACCTGCATGTGAGTGAATGGTGGCCTGGATCAGCAGCCTGAAGTCTACGACTAGTTTGTGGCAAGTGTGACTACCTCTGCAGTGTCGAATCGTTGGCGGAGGAAACAGGAGACATTTCTTGCGTGCAGACAGAGTTTGTGGACCGTGCACGCGCCGCGCGCCGCGTGCCGAGGCGATCGCAACCGAGATCCTAGCGCAACCAAGTGTCTACGTAAGACGGGGTGAGGATGAACATTGGCAGGAGACATCACAACATCACGGAGAAAGATCACCGGACTACATGTGTTGGAGCCAGATCACTTGGACACGATACATCACTCGACGAGATGCATACATAAGACACACGAAGCGAACAACGCCCTCCAGAACGATCGGGCCCAGAGGCCAAGTCCGCCACAATGGAAGAGGACGACAAGTACAAACAATATGCCCACATAGCCATTCCCACATACGATGAAGCGACATCGTCAAGACCGTCCTCATCCCAAACCTTCCGGGGCCCGGGGGAAGTGAGCGACGATGCTGAGAGGCAAGGGTTGCTGCCTCAGGAGAGCACATATCGCCCGCCGACAGTGGAATCACCCCGATCAAGTATGGATAGCGATCTCAGATTACCGGAAGTGACAGGCGATGGTGACCAAGAGAGACGAAGAGTGGAAGAGCTGGACTACCTTGATCCCTCAGCACCCGATCCATCGCAACGGCAGTCCTTGTACCACCGGGCACGATTACGCTCAAAATGGACACAGCACATTGCCAACATTGGCGCGACACTGTCCGCTATACGATTACCTTCGTTCCGATCCTTGTATACACCCGTCTCAGCAGGTGAGACCACTTCAACTGATCCACCTCCCTCTAGATTTTCCCAGTTCTCAACGATACCCGACCGGTATCGCATGTCTCCGGGGACGATAGCGCGACTATGCGGTCTCCTATTCATCGCGATGATAATATACGGTCTGTTCCTACTTGACGTCTTCCCGGGCAATGGCCGTGGCTTCATGGGAACACGATTCGATCCGGAATCAGTGCGCAGATATGTGCAAGATAATGTAGATGCTGGCAGAATAGAGGAGTACTTAACACATATTACTGGTTACGACCACGTAGCAGGAACAGCAGGAGATCTTTACATGGCTGAATGGATACGGGAGCGGTGGATCAAGGAAGGCAACCTGGACGATGTGGCTGTGATGAGTTACTACGCGTACCTGAACTATCCTACTCAGGATGGGCGGGAAGTCAGCATCACCGCACCAAAAGAGCAAGAGTGGACAGCGAGACTGGAAGAGGACATTCTGAACATGAACAAGGTCCAGACATTAGCTTGGCATGGATTGAGCAAATCGGGGGAGATTGAAGGGCACCTCATATATGCCAACGGAGGCAGCAAAGAGGACTTTGGCTGGCTGCTGGGGAATGGCGTGAAGTTGAATGGCAGCATTGCGCTCATGCGGTATTACAGCACACAGAACGATCTGTCGCAGAAGGTGAGGGCGGCCCAGGACGCAGGATGCGTTGGTGCACTTGTTTACTCGGATCCGAAAGACGACGGCTCGGTATTGGGTGCAATTTGGCCAGACGGACCTTGGCGACCAGAGAGCTCTCTGCAGCGAGGGAGTGTTGCGATGTCGGATCGAGTCCTAGGGGACCCGCTGACGCCTGGCTTTGCTAGTACACAGGATGCGAAGCGCGAACCCATCGGAGGTAGCCCTGCTTTGACCCGGATTCCATCCCTTCCACTTGCATGGCGAGACGCCAAGGTCTTACTGGAACTACTAGAGGGCAAAGGAAAGCAAGTTCCCGAAACATGGGTAGGCGGAGACGGAGGATTCCTGAAGGACTGGTCAGCCGGAGGACCAGATGGGGTGCGCGTGCATCTTAAGAACATCAACGATGAGAGCGAAAAACAACAGATTTGGAATGTCCACGGTCTGGTTGAGGGTTTGGAGCAGGCGGAGAAGAAGATTCTGGTTGGGAGCCATCGTGATGCTTGGTGCTTCGGTGCTGTAGATCCTGGTAGCGGATCGGCGGTGCTAATGGAAGTGGTTCAGATCTTCGGCCAACTGCGAAAGCTTGGATGGCGGCCTTTGCGGACGATAGAGTTCGTGTCCTGGGACGCGAAAGAGTACAACATGATCGGCAGCACGGAATATGTCGAAGACAGTATCGACACGCTCAGAGATCACGGCATCGCATATTTGAACGTGGACGCAGGCCTGTATGGCCCCGATCCTGTGTTCAGAGCTGCTGGCAGTCCAGTCTGGAAGAGAGCGGTCCTGCACGTCTTAGATCGAGTCTCGACACCTGGTGATGATGCCGCAACACTGAAGCAGATCTGGGACGAACGACAGACTCAATTCGGTGGACTCGGTACAGACGGCGACTATGCTCCTTTCCAAATGATGGCAGGCATGAGCTCCCTTGATTTTGGCTTCGAAGGTGCCAACTTGAAACATGGCTATCCTGCTCACTCCTGCTACGAGACCCTTGACTGGGTCAAGCAATTCAGCGATCCGGACTTCAGCTGGCACAGAACTCTGGCTCAGATCTGGGCACTTCTCATCCTTGAACTGGCAGACCGCCCGATCATTCCATTCGACGTGAGGACTTACGCCGACGCTATCAAGGGTCCTTACATCAGCACTCTGATGACTTACGCGTCAGCCCAAGCCGAGAGAGTGCCTGGCAAGCCGTCCCTCGAATCCAACAACTTCTCCCTCCAGCCACTTCGCGACGCAGCCGACGAACTTACCCGCGTGGCAGAAGAGTTCCACCGCTTCGAAGATATATGGACCGCAAATGTCCTTGGCGCGGGAGGTCTTGAGACTGCCGACTTCGCGAAGAGACGCATGGCTTTCAACCAGAAACTTTCAGACTTCGACAGGAATTTGCTCGATCTGCCAGAAAGTCCTATCGATACGGATGTGCACGGCTTACCTGGGCGGGAGCAGTTCAAGCATGTCATTTTTGGACCTCAGGATTTTGAAAGCGGGAGGATGTCGTATTTTCCAGCTGTGATGGATGCGTTAGAGAAGAGGAACTTTACGCTAGCGCAGCAACAGGTGGACAAGGTGACCGGGATTCTGAGGGGCGCGACGGATGAGTTGAAGAGATGATGAGATTTGAAGAGCGTTGTTCTCGTATGTGATTTTATTGCAGCGTAGCATTGTGGCGGCGTTCTGTAGCAATGCGACTTTGTGGCCTGAACAAGGAACAGATACGTGTGGGGATGCGAGTGTGAATAGCGACAGCTTCTGACATCACCTTTACTCCCTCCTTGCCACCACAATTGTGTGCTGTCTTTCGCTAGAGGTGACTGAGCCGAGACAAAACATCTCCCTTACGTCAAGTCCTGCATACTGGCCATCAAGCTTTCGCATCAACACGGAAAAGGCAACGGAGTTCCAAACTGTTCTTAGAAGAAGCTCTTTGTGGTGCAGGCGCCTCAAGAACATAATCCCGGGCCCTGCTCTGTTTAAGTGAATGTCGAACCGCTAGAAGATATCGTTTCCCATTCGTCCCTTCATTATTCCGTTCTTGCTCTGGGAAGTGAATAGGGCGGACTTGCGATTGAGCATGTGAAAGTAGACAAGACATCCATGTACCCTCCATGTTGTTCATTTCCCCATTACTTCAACTAGCGATCCCCGAGCACCATCGACCCTACTCCGCCAGCCTCGACCAGGACAAGGAATAAACCCATTTACGTCGGACCCATCAGGAACAGTGCCCCTAGCGGACACGACTCCCGTTGCGCTTTGCGTTTCGTCATGTTTGGTGCGTCGTTGAGGGCGAATCGGTCTGTGGTCGAGCTCATATAGATCTGTGCGAAGTTTGAAGGAAGGTGCAAGCTCAAAGCAAGAGAAGAGGAGCGAGTGCGTACGTGCGTGCATTGGTCCGCAGCCAGGATCACATGCGAGTTTGGATGCGGCGAATCTCAAGATTGACACGGAGGGCAGCTTGCACTCTCCCAACTACGGACCACATGCGAGCACCCGAGCAGTTCATGATCAGTACCGGAGGTCAAATGCTCGACCAACGACGTATGGTAGAGTTTTTGAAACGTCGCCTGCCACGATCAGATCGTCGTCTTCGCTGCGCTCTGCATCAGCACCCATGTTGAAGACGACCATTCGTGCCCCACGCTGCACTGCGTCACCAACAAATGGTGCTCTCGACGTCCCAATAACCATGACCAGATCGACGTCTTCATTAGCTTCCAGCCATTCGTCGACTCGTTTGAGCTCCTGCGCAGGCAGCGATTCCTCGAAAAATATGACCCCAGGACGCACAATGCCTTGCTTGCAAAGAGGGCAGGTCGGTATCGCGTCTCTCGCCAAACTTGGTAAAGGTATCCTTGGATCCGCAACGTCGTAAGATGGGAGGACGAGACCCGGTATTGTAGGATGACTGGTGTAATTTCGCGCTGCGTAAGCGCAACCATCTCGGGAGCAACGGATGTTGTAGATCGAGCCATGGAGAGGCGCAAGTTGTCTTGGGTTGTGGTCCGCCCGCTCCGATAGTTCTGTGTCGGAAATAGCATCAGCTCATCGACAGCCAGAGAAGCACAAGATCTCACCATCAATGTTCTGCGTGACTGCCAAAAAGTTGGGCTTTGCCTGTGCCAGCATGGCTGGAGCATAGTGTCCAGCGTTCGGCTGAGCTGCCCTCGCCATCTGACGCCGATTCTCATAGAAAGTCCACACACCGACAGGATCCCGATTCAATGCTGACGGTTTCGACATCTCGTCCACCGGCCCACCTCGCCAGTGAGCGTCTTCGTGGCGAAACGTCGGGATGGCAGAGGGGGCACTCAAGCCGGCTCCGATTATGGCCAGAATGCTCTCCGAGTCACGAATGCAGTCAACAGCCTCGTGCATATCGTTGAGAGGCATACTTGTACGCTCGTAACGCAAAAGTTAGGCCTCGATATGGGCGAGGAGGCAATAGACTCGAGGACTCGAACGCGGCACAAAAAAGAAGGGTTCTGCAAGCAGGAGGATAATCCGAAGACAGTTGCTTCAAGGCACTTTATTGGTATAGCTACTTCCCCGTGGCGCGGGTGCAAACACTGCAATATGAAGATACGCAGCCGCCGGCGGTGTCTTCAACGGGAAGAGGTCTCGATATCTCAACGTGCAGACCCTCGCGGACGAATGACCGTAGGACCAATTCGGTATGGCTAAGGCCGGGTCTGTCAGAGGCAGCCGCCGTGTCCCCGACACGAGGCACAATACCTTCCGAGGTTTTGCCCAACACTCCCGTCCTCATCAACATCAGCATCAACATCAACGTCCGTGCATATCAACACGGCACACTTGAAGATGAGCACAATCGACCTCCAAGAAGTCCACGACTTCCTCGTCCAAATCGCCCACGATGCCGGGCTCATGATCTCTTCCGCCAAACCCATTGCCGCCGGCAGCGGTCAAAAGAAGAACAGCGCCGACCTCGTCACAGAGACAGACCAAGCGGTCGAAAAAATGGTAGGCACGAAACTCCGAGCAAAATATCCGGACTTCGACTTCATGGGCGAGGAGACCTACAAGCACGGAGACAAACTCACATCGAAGCCGACGTTTATCGTTGATCCTATCGATGGAACGAATAACTTCTTCCACGGGCATCCTTATGTCTGTGTCTCCTTAGGCTTGGCGGTTGAGAGGAAGCCTGTAGTGGGTGTGATTTATAATCCTTATACGAAGGTTTTGTATGCTGGGATCAAAGGAAAGGGGAGTTTCCTGACGGATGCTGAGCATGATCACGTTCGACTGCCGCTGAAGGAGCCTGAGCCATTACAGGATTTGAGTCATTGTCTGGTTGCTGTTGAGTGGGGATCTGATCGGGACGGGAATGATTACGATTCTAAGGTGAAGACGTTTAGGAACCTGTGTGCGAGTAAGGAGAGTGGTGGTGCTATGGTGCATGGGATTCGGTCGTTGGGTAGTGCGGAGCTGAATCTTTGTGGTGTTGCGGCAGGACACCTTGATGTCTATTGGGAAAATGGTTGTTGGGCCTGGGATGTCTGTGCGGGTTGGGTCATTCTTGAGGAGGCCGGTGGGAGGATGGTGGGGAGTCAAACGGGTGACTGGAGTCCTGCGGTGGACCAGCGGAGGTACATGGCTGTGCGAGGCGGAGAAGATCAGACAAAGATCATTGAGGAGTTCTGGAGTCACGTCGGTGGTAAGATTGAGGTCGGATACGATGCGGTGTCCTGATGCCAAGAGCAACGACATGATACACGCTAAAGATAGACTGACTGTGAACACAAATTGGGCCACTGAAGACGTCCCCCACTAAATATCACGCCATGCCCAACAAGAAGATCACAGTAGAAACCCCGATCTAAGAACAGCCCTCATTCGATCCCACCGCAAGGCCGAAGCTATCGCGATCGGCCCTGAAGCTTATCGTCTAAGCTTGATGTTGGCATAGACATGGCTCAAGTTGGCAAAGAGCTCCAGCCTATGCCATTTCTCACGACGTTCGCGGCAATGAAGAACAGATGACTTCGGCTCTGGCATACATGCAACACCGGTCGACCTTGTCGCAACTACTACCACCCCCAGAATCTTCTTCCAAAGCCAACCACCAAACACAACCTGTCAGACCTCCTCAACGAAGTCATGGACAAGGTCGCGAGCAGCGGCTCTGGCGGCTCAAGTGAAGGCGGTGGTGCGGAACAGTATGTCAAACGATGCCAACCCCTGGTGTCAGTACAATCGACGACAAGCCTAATGGCAACTCTTAAATGACACCTGGCACCTTGGTCACCGTCACCAACCAAGCGACCGACCGCGTCGAACTGGGCGATAGAAACGACGATATGATCAACAAGTTCACGGATAGCGAGACGAAGAAGCAGGCAAGTTTGAGTGTGGAGGTGTGGCACGAGATGAGCGACGTGAAGCAGTTCTGGAACGTTTTTAGCTGAGAAGATGCTGGTATTGTGATCGTTTGGTACAGGCAGCAAGCCCGCTTAATGATGTATAGACCACTCGGCTATAAGGTCGTGAGGCTATCGGGGTTCACGAGGAGAGTAGTGAAAGCTTAGCCATCGGGCAACGCTAAAACGTGGTTCCTCCCCACTATCGTAACGGTATCTGAAGTGGTTCCTTGACTGTCTTCGTCGCCTTGCCGTCTCTGTGTTGCAGTCACATTCCGATAGCGTGGTCGTCAAGACTTTCAATCTTTCCCGTCCAGTAGTTGATCTACTCCTGTGTTAGTGTATATCTACCAAGGTCATTGAGGAGCAGGTCATCGGCTCGTCATCGTGAGACGCAGGAAGCGCACGCCTCACGATGCGATGAGCATACTCGAGGAACGTACCCAGTTGAAAATTTCCGTGTGCCAGAAGAGCGAATTCTCCTGGTCCAGGACCCAATGATTCTCATCCGGAAAGCTCAAAAACCTACTCGGTACACCCAGAGTCTGCAGCACATTGAACATCGTAATACCCTCACTGACCGGCAAACGATAGTCCAGCTCGCTGTGAACAATAAATTCCGGCGTCGAGAAATTCTTCGCATGCGCAAGCGGATCCCACGCGACGTAGTTTGAGCGGCCCGGCTCTTCCCAGAGCGTGCCATTAAACTCATGGCGCATGAACCAGAGCTCTTCAGTGCTCCAGTCAGCGTACGATGTGGCGACGCCGTCATGAGACACCAGAGCTTTGAATTGATTGCCGAGATCATGGCCTTGAATCCAGTTCATCATGAAGCCGCCGTATGAAGGACCGGCGCCGATCGCGTTACTGCAGTCAACGTACGGCAAGTTATCGCACACGTATCTGTGGGCGTTGACGAGGTCTTCGTACGGCCAGCTTCCCCAGCGACCTTGGATGCTGTCTGTGAGATTCTGACCGTAGCTGGTGGACCCTGTCGGGTTGGGACCTACGAGGACATAGCCTTGATCCGCCCAGGTTTTGAGGTTCCAACGTGTTGACCAGACGTTGCCGGTGTACCCTTGAGGGCCGCCGTGGACGTAGAAGATGAGGTCGTAGACTTTGCTTGCGTTGAACCTGTCTGGATAGACAACGATGGCTTGCTGTTGGTCGCCGTTGGTTCCCTCATACCAGATGAAGTCGACGTCTTCGGGTCCGAGACCAGCCAGGTTCTCGTCCTGCTCATTGGACTTGTAGAAGTAGTGCGTCTCTCCATCGGTGTTGACACTGTACAAAAGGAATGATGCCCAAATACTGTTCGCGCTGACCAGGGCATCACCACTTGGTAGAATGTAGAAGTCCGAGACAGATGTTATATCTGTAACGTTGGTCGGTTCGTAGTCGGCCGCAGCGTCGGCAGGAACTGGAAAGAGCTTCGTGCTGGCAATGAAGTCAGCCGACACCCACAGAGTAGAGCCATCCTTGCTCCATCTGATCGAGACAGCCGAACGGTCCCAGTCAGCTGCCACTGGGGTGATCTCCTTTGTCTCCAGATCGGCCACGTAGATTTTGCTTCGGTCAGACTCATAGGAGACCCCGTCCATCTGATGGTAAGCAAGTCTTTTGCCATCTGGCGAAAACTCGGCGCCTCCACTGGCACCTTGAGCAGCTGCAGGGGCGGAGCTACCGGGACCGTTGATGGCCACAGGCGCGGATGATCCATCGTGAGGCACCAGGTAGAGGTAGCTTGCCGTGAAGTTTGCCTTTGGCAGCTCCGGCGCCTTCGTCAGGAAGACGACCTGGGAGCCGTCGGGGCTGATGTCGTAGTCTCCAGCATCGAAGTTCGAGCCGACCGGGGATTCAGGCCGTGTTGTATTGTATCCCAGAGCATGGACCAGATTCCTCATGCCACTGAAGTTCAGTCTAGAGGAATTTCCATAGCTGGAAGCGTTTCTGTACAGAGAGCCGCCGAATACTGCGTAGCGTTCCTTCGTGATCCATGTATCCCAATGGCGCACGTATATACTGTCGTAGAGTCGTCCAGTGCTGATTGGAGTGGGTGCCAGCTTCTTGTTGTAGGCTGTGCCATTGTTGCCATAAGCAAGGCAGCTGAGCACAAAGTTGATGCCGCCAGATGCAGTATTGACGGCGTGCAGGCCTGAGTACGGAGCAGGAAGAGATGCCACGAGCGTGCTGCTAATGATCAGCTTTACCTGAGCCTTCGAAGCTGCCTTTGCACTTACGGTTCAGCAGAAGCATCTGCCAAATCTGCTAAATATAGCGTCACGCCACCAGGGACATCGTGGTTGGTACCATTGATGTACAAGACGCCAGTGTTGGTAGGACCGACCCAGGCGGCCTCGGAGACATCACTGTTCCATGGAAGATCTATAACGTCGCCGCTGACCAGGTTGATCAATTTCCAAGTGGTCGCAGACTCGTGCTCCTCGAAAGAGTAGTTGCTCGATGTGTACATAGCCCATTCTCCGCTTGGATTGGGACTTGTCGAACTATACCGGGGAGCTGAAATCATCTGCCTGGGATCTTTGTCAACTGAGATTTCCCCTCAATGCCAATTGCACAACTTACTCCGGCGTCATGCCATGTACGATCCGCACGAGCAAGCCCAGGGCTGCCGTTACGCGCATCGCCGCCATCTTGCGCTCTTTCGAGTTCGACTTGGTGCAGAAGCGAGAATGGAGCTAAAGGAAGTGATAGCAGCGCACCTGCCTTTTGATCATGAGAAGTAGTCGCACCCAGACACATGGGTACATTCGGCGTGGCCAGGGCCTTCACCGCCCATACAGGCATCATCCGTGTTCTTGCTCATCCCAGCAGCTGAGTGTGCGAGTCATCCTAGGAGCAGAGCTGTTTGTGGCAGGTGTTATGTCTTGCCAATGCATCTATATTGCCATTTGGTGGGGTCCTGCGCAAATTCGCCATGTCATCGTGGACCACGACTCGGGTCTCTGCAGGCCAGAGCGGCTGTCGATGGTAAGAGTCCGGTCTGATGAAGGCGAGCCCATAAGAGCTGCTCCTTCAGGTGAAGCTGATCATGTAGTGATACTGTGTCGCCCGGCTCCTCATGTGGGTGGATGGCTGGGTTGGGATAGAACGTACAGGACCGGTCCCTCATGCTCCGATCGGTGTTGCATGCCGCTGCCAGTGACAGGCTGTGGTAGGGAGGATGACGGGAGGCTGTGATGTGACGATGAATGGGAACCCATAGGGCACGCGTCGCGTCGCGGTTGCTCCGTCGCTCTCGCGTCAAGCTCCGGAGTGATGCGGTGGCTGACACCACCCACATGTACGTGAGAGCATACGGAGGGACCGCGCTAAAACCCATCGAGATCGCGCTCCGGCTTTACTCCGGTCTGTACTATTTCGGCGCGGTCGTGACGTAGCTAGCGCGGTCTCTCCGGCGATAGCGGGGAGGATCTCGGTATTACTATATCGTAGCTTATTAGTAGAGGCTAGCAAGCTTCTAGTAGAGTTATATATATATTTAGCCTCTATCTTCTTAATATAGCGCATATATAGGTAGTAGCCTACTATCTTCGGAAATTAGACGATGTTTTTGACTATAATTATAGAATATTATTAGAGGATTAGTAGAAGGCTACTAGAAGAATATAGGAGACTAGTAGGATACTAAGAAGAGAGAGTAGTTATTAGTAAGCAATTGGTATTTGGTTACTAAGTAAAGAGTTGAAAATCTTAGTAGCTCTCGTAAATCTTATTAACTAGTATAGTATATAGCTTAGTATAAAAGTAGCCTATCTCTACTATTTACTTAGTATAGCTTCTAGACTAATTTAAATAACGAGATAATAAGACAATAAGACGTATTTTAGACCCAACTACGTAGTATATAGCCTTATTTCTCGTAAGCTATATATTACCTATTTGCTTCGATAATTTAGTAAAGCCTTTTAGAGATAGAATCGACCTATATATTAATTGTTTTTTGCTTTACTTTTACTTACTCTTTAAGTATAAGTATTTATAGGTTATTCTTATCTTCGTAGTAGAAACTTATAACGTAGTCGTATAGTAGACTATATATTCTCGACAACGTTTATATCTAGTAATAATAATAATATTAAAGAAGTATTCTAGGCCTATTTCTTCTTTATATATCTATATAATATTCTTTTTACTTGTACTATATCTACTATTGTAATTCTTAAGTAAGGCAAAGTCGTATCTATTATCTAGCTACTTCTTAACTATACCTTCGAGTATTATAGTCTTATAAACCTACAAAGACATTTTACTATTTATATTTCTAGATATAGTATATTCGATAAACTTGCTCTTAAACTCGTAGCCTATAGTACCCCAAAAATATACTTGCTTTATAGATTGCTCTTTAGAATCTATAGAATACTTCTCTTTATAAGAAATATAATCTAGTTTATTTCTTTCTCTCTATTTTCTAAATATTCGCTCTTTCTTTTTAGAAGGCCTATATCCGAAATATACCTTGTTACTAAAGCGTACGCGTTACTAATCCTTCTTATTAGGATACTTAGAAAGTATAGCCTTAGTAAACTCGACTCGAATTACTACTATTTTTATAGAAAGATAGTCTTTTTTAGTAGTAATATAATAGCAAATTTCTAGCTTTTCCTAGAGGTTCTTAGCTATCGTTTCATTCGAAATATCGTCTAGAAGCTCGTAGTTTACGCGTAGGTCGCCATATTATAAGAAGTGTCTATTAGGACTATTTGTAGAGATAAGGTCGTTAATTTTAGTTAACTCTTCTTTTGAAAGAATAGATAATATACTATATATATTATTCTCTAAACGATAGTACTTCTTTGTCGAGGTATTTGCCTCGTAGTCGAAGTTGTCCTCGATTATACAAACTCGTTTATAGTTGAGTTTAAAGTATTTCGAGAGTTCTTGTTATAATGTTACTTGTTCGAGAGTAAGGTTGTTTTCGTAGGCATAATTCGCTATTTTTAGGGCGCCGACGACTTAATTCTGCTTGGGCGTATTTGTATGCGTGTATCGCCGAGGCGATAGTGTTACGGGCATAGTCTGTTGTCTTGTTGTTGTCTCGCAAAATGAGGGAAGCCTTGCGATGCGTAAATGTTCAAAACAACGGGTGCAGCCGGCCGCGGAGGTGGGCCGCTTTCACGTAACTCCGCGTGCGCGGCGCGATTAGCGCGATCTTTCGTGTTTTGCGCGGTCTCGCCGCATTAAGCGAGGTCGTTACTAGTTTTAGCGCGGTCGCTCCTACTGCTATCACCACATGTACTGGGTGTACCTGCGGCTCTGGTAGGGCGGTCATCACAACAAACGCTCACCTGTCGGACACCTATGTAGGTCAGCATCGACCGTTTTACGAGACAACATGCCGTTCTTGCGCGTACCACTATTGCTCGCCCTCACCTACTTGTCCTATGCCTATCTCCCTACTGCAACGAGTCTCAGCAATATTATAATTACATATGCCCTTCCGAAGTGACCAGGAGCCGGAATTACTCGTAGCTCATACTGCGCTCCTCCTTGGCGGATTTGGCATCGTCGCGCTTTGGCGCCTCGCTCTGCTCTGCTGGCTGGAACAGAGTGGACAAGCTTCGTAGCTCCGACTTGCTGTTTAGGTGTTAGCAGAAACAAGCCGATGGGAGGAATCAATCTGCTACGTACCTCTTTGCGGGCTTTAAGCTCTTCATCTTCAGACTGCCCATAAACTTGGAAGGCTTTTGCTTTGGCTGACGGCAATTAGTAAGTGTCTCCAAAACTTCGGACCGAGGTCCCTGCTTACCCGGAAGGCCAAATTGTCGAGTGACTGAGTCTCCTCCATGTCTGGCGCGCCCTCAAGTCCTGACGATCTGTCGAAGGTGTCTTTCGCGTCATTCGCACCATCGGCCAAGAAGTTGAGATCTGGCCGACCGCGTGCTGATCCTCCGACAAGTTCTTCGCCCATCACCTCTGCTTCCTCTGCCGCAGCTTCCTTCTCGGCCTCAGCCTCGACGATGTTACGCACCCGTTCGAGCTTGATCTGGAGCTGGTCAAGTTGCTTCATTCCGTCCGGCTCTTCTTGATGGTAGGTTCGCGCCCGACGGTATTCGGTCTGAGCACGATTGTAGTATTCACGAGTGTCTGCAGGATCTTCCACAGAATTGGCAAGCAAGATGAGAAGTTGAATAGTGTGGTAGCGGTTAAGCTCGAAGTCCTCGTCCAGAAGAATCTCGGCTGCGTCGATGAACTCCTCCGACTTGTCGTCCTCGTAGAGCTGGTAGACTGAGGCGAGCGATGGCAGATATTCCTCCTCGACTTCCTGCGTCGGCATCTCCGCCATGCTGGCGCCGAGTCGACGTCGTCGTGGGGCATTGTCGTGTTGATGGTAGCAAGCAGAAGAGCTCGGTGTTGGGGGGTGGGAAAGAATTGGTGTGCGCTTTGCTGTTGTGTCGTGAATGGGATGCACGCAAAGTTGTCGGGATAGAGGTGGTAGTCGTGGTGCTGGCGAGTGGATTATGACAGTGGAATCAAGTGAACCAAGGAGGTATAGTCACGGCCATCGACGCTCTTGTGATGAAAGTTCGCACCTCGCACCTTTGGAAAAGGTCACGCCCCGCCCGTCAAAATCGCATTCCCGCCGCGTCGCGTCATGCCCCGCGCTAACGTTTGGTTTCGGGCCCGGGAAACTAATGTCGAAAAACACCCAACACACACACACACAAACGCAGCAAACTGCATTGGAGAGTTTCGCACATGATTGCTTCGAGTGTTGCTCTCGAATGTCCCAGGCGTCTGGTCTTTTTCGGCTGAGCAGTTACGGCAACAGCAGCGATACGCCAATCCCTCTACTGTCATCGTCAAGTCGCCCTCTCCTCTCCATCCACGTTGCCGCCTCTCGCAATGGCGCACGAATTGCGAAAACGCAAGAAGCCGCCCCAGGAGCAACTCGATTCCGGGGATGCCCTCCAGCCGTCTCCACAGAAGAAGCCTAGAGCTAGAGCAGCGGCGAGCAAGAAAGATGCTGGTGTTAACTCCTCCACCTCTACTGGGGGCGGCGCAGCCGGTACCTCGCTGCAAGGAACGCCTGCCCTCTCCTCCAATACCGACAGTACTCAGTCGTCAAGCGTCTTCGACGTCAGACTGCAAGACTTACCGCCTCCCAACCCAGCAGCTCGAGGCCTAGAAGCCTTTCGCAAAGGACTCCAGTCTGGCACTATCAGGCTTAAGCCCGATGCACCTCACGAGTTCACGCCACCTACTGGTCTGCCGAGGCATATCGAGGCCTTTCCCAAGATACGCGACTATCGTCTCCTCAAAGGCGAGCTGCAACAATACACCATTCTAGTCGGCGGGAAGATCAGTACCCCGAAGGCCGCTGACGGTAGTCGAAAAGCTGTATACGCGGACAGTCACCCCGTCAAGGTCTGGCGGATCAAAGCACAGTGGCGACGGGCGGACAAGCCCACACAGACCATTGACTACTTCGTACGGCCAGCGAATTACAAGACGCCGCAGCAGGCTGCTATCACTTCTGCTGTATGTCCAACACTCGAGGACGCGACACGTCTTGGCCAACTAGTGGTTGATTACACTAATAAGCTTCCTGGAGACTTCAATGCAGATGATTGGGTATTTTCGCCCGGAACCAACAACATCCCGAACTACAGCTCTGGGTTCCTTGAAGTGGCAGCACTGCAAGCCTACAGCCCTGAAATGGACCTCGCCGCGGCACTTGGTGAAGGCTTCGCGCCGTCCGCTGATGGCAAGGGTATTTATCGACATTTGAGACATAATTCCAGAAACATAACATCGAAGAACAAGACCGGAAAGGCGGCCAACGCATTGACGACCCGCAGTACCAACAAAATGGCCTGCTGCCTTGAACTCGTTGCCGATGACAAAGTACAACCAGCTCAGCGTAGTCTCTCGACGCTTGACGATGATTTCCTTGCAGGAGTGACAGTGCCGCCTATACCGGTTTCCCATGCCCCCTTTCTTGGGTATATCGATGGAACCTCTACAGACCAGGCACTGAGGAGTGTACACGATCGTTGCCAATCAGTGCTCTTCGGCACAATCGGTACAAATTCACAAATCAAGAATATGTGGGATCAAGAACGCAGCAAGTACCAGAAGTTGTCGACGGCAGGAAGCCAACGCGCCGACGGCATATTCAACAATCTGCGGCTGTTCTCCAAATCTAGTACTCCAGCGGAGATTAGTGGAGGTCGACGACTGGAATTGGCAGCTGCAGCTGTGTGTTCGGCTCTTGACTTCAAGCTCGACAAGCAGACCAGAAGAATTCCTGGAGCTTACTTCATCACAGCTTCGAACAATCGTATCCTCCACTCCTACATCCTTCAGCAGGTCGTGGACAGCCTTTCCAGGAAGGAAGGTCTGATGAAGGCAATCCTAAAAGGCCACGAGGCAGCCTTCGAGGTTGACACAAGCCTTGTTCGTGCGCCTGACGTGATACGGGCTGCATTGGTCAACAAAGATGTAGTTCCCATCGATTCGGTCGTAGTGTGCATGCACTGTCCCAACGTTCTCCTGGAGGTCGACGCTTTCCTGGATGATGCTGGAAGAAGATTGTGCTTCCCGTGCTCCAGGCTCGCCCATGACGCAGGCAGCGATGTTTCAAGTACTGTCACTGTGCGCTCTTGGTCCAGGAGAATTTTGAGAATCTCGATCAATGAGGACCTCGCCGCTGGTGCGTCCAAGATCGACAAGGAGCTGGTGTGTCGAGCGCTGCAGACTCAGATCATTAGCGACACAGAGTGGATATCGGCTTCTAGTCCAGGCGTTAAGTCAATTACAAGCGCGAAATGGGAGCTTGGTCTAAATTCTACGGACCCTCAGCTTCTCGCCGGACGTCTCATGCGATTCAAGCACATGGACCAGCCTAGCGTTGGCAAGCTCATGCCTATGATCGTAGTGGGCAAGAAGACACATCTGCACTACGCCGACAACGACCCCATCCATCAGAACGTGTTTCTCCAGACATTAGAAGAGAACCACCTTCAGGGCACCCACACCTCGGGATCTCAGCCTGTCATCGCCGAAGCAGCCCAGGTTGCAAAGATATTGCCGCCAGTCACTGATCAGCCATCTCTGGAGTATCCGCACGAACATCGAGCGTTTTACAACAAATTCCATCGTGTTGCGCTCAACGACTTGATGATTATCAGATCCTTTCCATATACCAGAAAGGGCCGGATATCCCAGACTGCGATAAAGGCCGCAGACATGCCTCGCCTTCGTCGAATGTGGAAACGCTGCAACTGGGATGGGAAGAAGATGCATCGGTCTCAGGACTTCGTCATTACTCGAGCTGGTATGCGGAACTTCAATTCAACTACGAGGCATGATCGCACCGAACGCCAACGATTCCCGCCATGGGAGGGTAGCAACTTCGAACGTATTAAGCAGAACGTTGCTACTATCGTTGCACCCGGAGGTAGATTCAACAAGCATGGCCTTGAACTGCTCCAGAACCCAGATGGCTCGTATTGGCTAGGTCTTCCTGAAGAGAGACCCGAAGATGCCGATTGGGAGTTCGAGCATCGCGAAGCAGAAGCACGCTTGTGGACTAGGACGAAGCCTGTAACAGACATAACGATACTCTCGAAAGTGACGAGACGATTCTGTACGAGAACCTCATTCAGTTCATCCGGACAGGTGGCAAATGCCATGGTCTGAAGTTTAGACTCTCGGTTATTACTGGACGATTGGAGGTCTACTCGCTGGGACGAGGCACGCACCGTCGTGACGAGGCTGGCAACATTCTTGACATTATTGGGGCGAGAGAGCCGTTGCGCACGGGTTGCACTCTGCTGCATCCCACGGATCTGAATGATCCGGCTCAGTACGACTTTTCACGCGTCACTATTGTCCGGGAATCGTTGCTGTTGAACAAAGCGCGTCACGATTTCCCTTTGCCTAACAACGACCTCTCGCCTATCATCGACAGAATCTGCGCAATTTCACTAGATCCTAGATGGGCCGATCCGCCTATGGCAAGGGCCGAAGACTACTATGATGCCCAGCTGCCGAAGTCGTGGAAAGCTTTGGCTATTGCACAGGCCTCTGAGGATCCACCTGTCTCCGTTGAAGAAGTCGACCAAGCGTTTATGTCTGCACAAGAGCTCGTCGGCGTCGAAGACGTTGACGAATTTGACGATTGCGATAAGACCTTTGGTGAAGACGTGGAACGCGCGCAGCTCAAAGAAGACTTCGAATCCACTTTCAATGACATTGAGCAGAACGACGCAACGCTTTATGCTGATGCCTATGTACAAGAGCTGAAGGCACTTATGGCGCGAGCTATTGAGAGCAGCGATCGTCAGCTACTGTACTCCACATATCGCGAACAGTTGATGAGGTTCTTGGATGATGGCGACCGGCCTAGCCGGAAGACTATCCAAGAGCAATTTGACGATCTGAAAGCCAAGGCAAAGGACGAGTTTGCGGACCTGCTGGATGCACATTCGGAATCAATGTTCTCTGAACTCACCGAGTGTGTCAAGTCAGACGACGTGAGCAGGTTCAGAGACTTGGAAGTCCTTCTGTTAGCCTACTTGGGCAAGAAGAAGTCACAGTCTGCTCCGCCTCCGCCGCCTCCCGAAAATTGCTTCGACTGCGGAGTCCAAGTCAGCAATACTGACGCCTACTGCACTACAGAAGGACACGAAGATAGGAAGTTGCACTTTCGCTGTGTTCCTTTTATCGACTCCGAAGACCTCTCCACTTGGCGGTGCAAGGACTGCCGATCGCCTGCTGGAGAGCGACAGAAGCCGCCTCCCGCAAAATGCTTCGACTGCGGTGTGCAGATTAGCAATACTGATGCCTACTGCACCACAGATGGTCACGAAGATAGGAAGCTGCACTTTCGCTGTGTTCCGTTCATCAATCCCGAAGACCTCTCCACCTGGCGCTGCAAGGACTGCCGCTTGCCTGCTGGAAATCAACAGAAGCCGTCTGATGTACCACGAGTCCTCAATATGAAAAACATCGGCAATTCATGTTATATGAGCTCATCGATACAGTTGCTGCATCAAAAGAAGCCACTACGCGATCTCATCATGGACAGTGAATTAGATCATGGGATGATCAAGACTGGCAGGGCTGTGGGTGAATGGTTGCCATCTCACTTCAAATTCGACAACAGTACTTCGGAGGCAATGTTGCTGGACATGCTACGCAAGCATATGGAGGAAGACCAGCGCTTTGTGATGGAACTCCGTCGTCTGTTTAAGAAATTGGACCAGGTCTCCCGCCCACTTCAGTACGCGGACGTGCAGACCTTTTTCGATGCCCTCACAGCCTTACTTCCAGGTCGCTTCCAGCCAAAGGCGCAAGAGGACGCAAACGACATGTTGTCACTTGTTCTAGATGCAGTCTTTCTCCCTACTGACAACTCTTCCTCAAACCATATTGTCGCCTACGACCGCCTGAAGGAAGATCTGCAACTCAGAGGCATCTACTGCGCGCTATGCGAAGAACGAATCCAGCATCGGGTTCGCACACCGTGCTGCGGTCGGAACTACTGCCGACAGCACATCGAACACTACATGAGCGATGTCGAGATCTGCCCTGGCTGTGACCGTCCATGCCCCAAGGCCAGCCTAGAGACTGTGACCGAGCTCTCCGCCGATGAGATGCAACATGCACGGCAGCTGCGACCTCTGGGTGTAGTTGCTGCGGACCAAGCTATTGCAAATAGGTCACGTGGGCTCCAATCCAGATTGTATGCCCAGTTCTTCCTGCAAATTGCTACGGAGTGGCAGTGCCAGCAGGCCGATTGTGATCTCATCGGGAGAACGATTTCCAACATAAAATACTTGGAACTCAACTTCATCGATGTCGAAGATCGCCACACCCAAAAGAACTCACTTGCCAGCATGCTCGAGGCGTGGCACGTAGATCGACTTGAGGCAGGAAACCGCATTTTCTGTGTTTCTGGAATGGATACACACGCAGGTACCCAGACAAAGGTCTCACGAATCACTAGCGCGCCGCCATTCTTTCACGTCCGTTTCCCACGCTTCGGAGAAGCGATCACGATACCTGTAGATTTGCCGGAGTACCTGGACAACTCGCCATACGCCGATGCTGCTTCGCTTCCGTCCGACCAAGGCACTCCACCAAAGCTGATCATGGAGCCAATCTATCGCTTATCGGCGGTCAACATCTATTACAGTCACGGAATCGGCCCCGATGGCCAATCTCGAGGTCACTATGTGCTATATACAGTACAAGACGGCGTGTGGATCTGTCTGGATGATTCTTGCGGAAAGCAGTACGCTACGGCTGAGCATCCCCAAGTCGCGTTCAACAACGGTGGTGTAGCATACTTCGCCGTCTACGAACGTATTCGTGACAAGACTGCACTGCCTTTCGAAAAGACAGGCACCCACTCGACAGGCCATCTCCTTCGCAAAGGCCGTGTCGACCCTGGCGCTAAACTCGTTGAGCCTCTCTGGGAGCGGCCGAAGACTGGTCCCTCGTTCTCGTGCCACCTATGCAACAACAGCTTTCCCGACGATGCCTCTCTTGCGAACCACAAACCTGAATGCAAGCTCGTATGTAACGAATGCAAGTTGACATTCACGGACAAGAAGCAGTTCGAGGCTCATATTGCGCAATGCAAGCCGCCGCCTCCAGAGACTGAGACTGAGCGCTGGCAGCGTGAGGAGAGAATCAAGATCGAGGCGAAGCTTAGGCAGGAAATGGAGAAGGAATACAGTCAAAAGTTGGCTGATGCGAAGGAGAAGATGCGGAGAGAGATGATGGGCGAGAATCGCACTGGCGACGCAGAAGCCGTTGCTAGGTTGCGATCGGCGCTGGAGGCAGAGCGCGAGAGGAATGTCACGTTGATCGGACTTCTTCAAGGCCAAGTCGACATGCTTCGTGCCAGAAACGACGACATCGACAATCAAGTGATGCATATGTAGATACGACAGCCACCAGTAGCCACCAGTAGTAACAGTCGGCGGCTTACAAGCCCGCCAAGTACGCACACTGTGCCTCTGTTCCATCAAACATCATCGTCTTCGATTTGAATCTATACCTTGGTGGACGCTCGATCAAGAGCGAGCGAGGAACAAAAGAATATTAACTTCCCACTGTCGATGATTGTTGCGCGGAAACGGGCCGCGTCTGAGATCGGATGGTCCCAATCTCCGAGTTCAAGTTGCTCTGCTACAAGGCACGCCTTTTGACCAACTCCCTCGTCGATAATGAGGCCGATAGCTGCTTTACTCGCCCTCCCCTACTTGTCCTACGCTAAACAGCCGTCGGCTCCATCACCGATAGTCGCACCACTGCGAGAGCTTCCCTGGGCCCAACTCAACTTCCTCCACACAACTGATACACACGGCTGGCACGGCGGGCATCTACAAGAGGCGCAATACTCGGCCGACTGGGGCGACTACATCTCCTTTGCCCATCACCTTCGCGAAAGAGCGGACAAGGATGGCAGCGACTTGCTGCTGATCGACACGGGAGACCGAGTAGAGGGCAACGGACTGTACGATGCTAGCAATCCCAAGGGCAAGTACAGCCTGGACATCATCAACAAACAGGACATCGACGTCTTGACGGTGGGAAATCATGAGCTGTACCTGAAGAACACCAGCATTCGCGAATTCGAACAAGTCGTGCCGGACTTCAGGAACTCATACATCGCCAGCAATCTCGACATATACAGCCCGAAAGATGGCAAGCAGACACCTCTCGCCACGCGATACCGCAAATTCACCACCAAGAACCAAGGCATTCGTGTGCTTGCCTTCGGCTTCTTGTTCAACTTCAAGGGCAATGCCAACAACACCATTGTGCAAGATGTGGAGAAGACAGTGAAGGAGCAATGGTTCCTAGATGCCGTCAATGACAAAGAAGTGGATCTGTTCCTCGTGGCTGGCCATGTGCCCGTCAGAAACACACCAGAGTTTGAAGCCGTCCACAAAGCCATCCGAGTCGCCAACTGGGACACACCGATCGTCTTCTTTGGTGGCCACACGCACATCAGAGACTATCGCAAGTTCGAGAAGAAAGCGTGGGCGTTGGAAAGTGGTCGATACATGGAGACGCTAGGCTTCCTCTCTATTGATGGCTTGACCACTGGCAACAAGGACGTCACGGTTCAGAAATCGCTCGAATACAAGAGACTGTACATTGACAACAACTTGTACTCTCTACAGCACCACTCCGGCACCAACGAGTCGACATTCGGTACGGATCTCGGTCGTGACGTATCGAAAGCCATACATGCGGCACGGAAGAAGCTCAATCTGGATCATGCCTACGGTTGTGCGCCGCGCAACTACTGGCTCAGCCGTGCTCCGTACCCTGCTGATGATAGCCTGCTCACGTTGCTCGAGAAGAAGATACTGCCGGACACATTCAACATAACCCAGACCCCGAGCATTGTCCTGACTAACACTGGCGCCATTCGTTTCGACATCTTCAAAGGACCTTTTACGATAGATTCGACCTTCCTCGTGTCGCCGTTCACAAGTGGCTTCCGTGTCATCAAGAACGTCCCATACAAGTCCGCCAGCCAAGTCTTGAAGCTGCTGAACGATGAAGGACCAATCTCGCTTCGTGATCTGCAGGCCCTCGCGGACGGGATTGGGTATCCTCTCCGTCGGCTCCTTCCAGCGCACACGTCGGTCAGTCCCGATAGTATGGAGCACAGCAACGAGCAGGCGGCTTTGACGTCGGATACCCTTCATCTAGCCGGGTTGCGGACTCAAGTGCCGGTCCTTGAGAAGGAGCCCGATTCAGACCAACCACAAGTGCCTGGCTACACCACAGTCGACGATGCCGGCAACGACGGTGATGATACAGTCCACCAACCGATCAAGTTCTACAACGTGCCGAATGTGATCGGCGTCAACGTCAGCTTCCCGCAACCTGAATATGCGCAACCTTTGGAACGGGACAAGGCCGAGTACCTTTCCGTGCATATCCAAGAGCCTGAGAGCGTCGACCTGGTCTACAACGAATTCATCCAGAACTGGATTTTGCTTGCTCTGAGATACCTTGGCGAGAAGAAGGAAGTAGCTGACACTGAATCGGCGGTGAAGGGTAAGACAATGACCGATGTCATCAGTGACTGGATCAAATCGAGCCCAGAATGGTCTTGCGAGGAGAAGAAGGACTAGTCGTCTAATGATGTGTTACGAGGTTATGCTGGCGTTGCCTGGATGGGTCTCTTAATGACGGCCTCGTGGACTGGGCATACGACAGGCTAGGTCGCCTGGATCGTCGGCTGGTTCATGGCTATGTGGGTATAGATTGTACGTCTGAGAAGTAGGTTGGGTTTGTCATGACTAGCATCTGATCTAACTCTACGTGATACTCCCTCCGAAACAATTCTTACGATGCTCTCGGCTATTTGATTCGACCAATCAAAGTAGGTCGGCATTACGAGAATCATGGACGCCAGGTATCGAAGCCACCGAATCTATCTTAATGCTGCGTAGCTCAGCTGTACCTCCATTGAGCAGGCACCTCGCATCTTACTAGACGTGGGCTTGCTGGAGTCAGCATCAAATTCATCCCTTCACCGACGGCTCGATAGTACGATACCAGACCCCACATTTGTCTACCGTTTGCCCGGCCGAGGGTCTATACAGCTTCACTCGTCCCACTCCTCGGCTCATAGACACGGCCCGGCCAACCAACAGCATCGGGGATTCACACAGCATACACAGCATCTCTCTGGGAACAGCCCGACAATTGCCCAGTCATCTCATCTGCCATCACAACATCCATAACACAATCTCGACAGCAATCAAAAGATCAAACTGCCCACACACCACACACAATGTCCATGCAAGATCAACTCCTCATCCTCTACGACCTCCCAACTAAACGCGAAGACATCGACTCCTGGTCCCCCAACGTCTGGAAGACTCGCCTCGCCCTCAACTACAAGAAAATCCCGTACAAAACCGTCTGGCTCAAACACGCTGACATTGCCCCGACTCTCTCTGGCCTTGGAATTTCTCCCAATGAATCCAAATCTCAAGGTCCGCCGCAAAGTCCCTACACCCTGCCCGCCGTGAAGTTCCCAGATGGGACCTTTGCGATGGATTCGGCGAAGATCGCCGTGGAGTTGGAGAAACGATATCCGTCACCGAAGTTTCCAAGTCTGAAACTTGAGGAGGGCACGCAGGATGAAGTCATGAAGTTGTTTGGTGGAGTGGCTGTGCCGCTCCTCCCCATGATCTACGACAAGATTGCCAGCAACATCTTGCTGGAGGAGAGTGTGACGGAGTGGAAGGCGAAAAAATCGAAGCAGATGGGAATGCCTTTTGAGGAGTGGGTGGCGAAGAATGGTGGGGAGGGGGCGTGGGAGAAGGCCGGGGAGGGAATCGGGAAGTTGGTGGAGTCTGTCAAGGGGAGGAAGAAGGATGAGGGACCTTTTATTCTAGGGAGGGAGCTAAGTTGTGGGGATTTTGTGGTTGCGGGGTTATTGGAGAGCTGTAGGAGGATTGATAAAGGATTGTATGAGAGGATGCTAAGTTTTGATAACGACGGCGTGTTGAAGGGTGTGCACGAGGCTTGTGGGAAGTGGTTTGACAGGGACGATTGACGGCGGATTACCTCGAGAGTGTTGGTCTTGTGGTACAGTGTCACGTCATGTGATTGATTCTGCTCGCCCTGTGCTTTCTCCAGGTGACTCACTTCGGAGCATCCAGTCACACAGCTAACGTTTTATCAATGATCTGCGTTGAAGTCTGATGCTGTGCTCTTCGTCCGAGTTCCGGCTGGCTACCGGTTGGCACAACGTCCGCCTCATTATACTCAAAGATACCACGAGAGTATGGACACCAGCACTAGAGCTTGCAATACTCCCATACTTCGTCATCGATCATTCACATCGGCATGCCAATCGGTCCTCTCGGGCAACATCGGCGGTGATATTCTTCCGGATCCCGAACACGCCACAGTGACACTGCCACACACTTCCTCTTGTATCCTCTGTCCACCCGTAGCACAAGTCTCAAATCAGGCCGTTGTTCGCTTTACTACCCCCCATCGTCGTACAAGAACAATACATCCACCTCCCCTCAATGACCCTCCACTTCATCTCCATAAACCGAATAAGGTTCACATTCTTCACCCCCGTGACGTCCATCTCAACATAGAGTACCGCTTTCCGCGGCTCATCATCGCTGATGTCTGTGTGCATGCTGATCAACTCGAATCTACAGTCCGGCTCCGTGGCGAGGAAGTTCCGCCATAGTTGGTTCAGGTCGTACCAGGACATGGCTTGAGAGGGGTAGTTCTCGACACGACATTCGAACCGAGGGGCAATGCGTTCGCGGAACTTGAGGCGGTCTGCGGTGCCTTCGTAGTCGAAATCGTGGTCGTTCCAGGCGAGGAGGCAGGCTTTGCTCAGGCATTCCAGTCCGGCTGTGGCGGCTTGTTTGGCATTTGTCCGGTGATCCATTGGGGTTGTTGCCGATGACGTCGAGGTGCTGGTGAGACAATGAAGACATGTTATTGCTGTCCGTTCCGGACCCGGTGGCTGTGATACTGCTATGCCCTGAAGTTGTTGTGGTCGTGCCGGTGCAGTCTCTCAGGTCACAGCTCTCTCGTCCAAGCCTGGGCTAGCCTTTGTGACCTTGCAGATGGCAAGTGTCCATGACATTTTCCCGTTGCGTAGTCATGCTGGATGGAATGCGCCGACAAGTGTGCCATCAATGATTAGGCACAATCCTGCAGTCCCAGGCTCCAGACTTACTCGCTTGTCACTTGGCGCTTGGGATATTGCTGAACGGCCATCAAATATCAGTTGATAAAGCGTCGGCGCTAACGGAAGTCCTCCGGGCGCGAAGCTGCTTGGCTTTTGGCTTTTGGCTTTTGTGGGAGACGCGAATCTCATTATTATCTCGATCAGCAACAGCGCATTGACTGCATGAAGCTCATCTGCGCGTCCAGTAAGAAGTTGCCAGAGACGGAAACTCGTCCCAGGCCCTGTGGTACGGCACGTAGTGTTGATACCGCAATACGAAGAACACACGACCCAAAAGTCCGGCTGTACGGCATCTTCGCTCAAGCCCGCCCGACCAGACAAGCACTCTTCTCCAGACGCCGCCTCACCCATCATCATTCTTCGACGACAGCTCCATCGGTGGACGTTTCCTTGCAGACTGATAATGGCAGTGATCGGCAACAAGAGGCCAAGGGTCCTAGTTGTGAGAAGACCAAGATGCCACGATGCCCAACTGATCCGAGGCACAATCACAGCACGAGTGGGCCGGCCGGTCCTTCCCCAGGACATAGCTTGGCCACGCGTCCTACATGCCCTCTATCTCGGAGCTCTGCCTGTGGTAGTACTCCATCAGGGCCAGCGCTCACATGCTTGTCGCAACAGGTCTAGGTAAGCCGCTGGCCGCGTAGGTGAGTTCGACGTTCTTATACTCCATGGCGGCCACCGCCAAGAATCACGCCTTCTGCCATGCTTGATGGGCTACACAATGTACAGCCCGGCTTTCCTGATCGCAATCCGTGTAATACTTATTGGTCTCTCCGTATCGATCCCGGTCGAAGGGTTACCTCCACTTGTACAGGTTCCTCCGGCATCAAACCTTGCGAAAAAGCCGCCACCAGGAGAAGTGTTTGATCAAGATGAGGAATTCAATCAAGCTGCCTATGGGAATTACGTTGTGCAGACTTTCAAGTCTGCTAATGTCAGCGTCCCCAGGATGAACATGATGAGACCTTTTACCGAATGTGACGACGGATCTTACCTCTTCGTCACGCCCCGAGGAGAGATTGTTGACCATCCGACTGCAGGCATATATGACGCACGGTAAGTCCATGCTGATTCATGATACCCATCTTGGGCTCCTGTGCTGACTATCACTAGTGGAAGCTTGATATGGACTCCACAGGAAGACTACCGTGAGATTTATAATTTCCAGATGCAGAAGTACAAGAACGAACCACATCTAGTATTCTGGGCTGGCAATAATGATGGCGGTCATGGCGATGGCCACTATTACATGGTACGTCTCCGAACAATAATAAAGATCCTGCCCACTGATACGTCTCGTCTGCAAGTACGACAAGCACTACAACCTGGTTCGAAACATCTCCGCCTGCAACAACTTGACAGCCGACCTGCACTCGTTCAGCATAACGACGTCAGACACTGCTGTCTTGACCATCTACGAGAAAGTCAAAACTGATCTCGCGGGAGTCCTTCAACAGGCGTCACGATTTGATCGATGGATGTGGGACTGCTTGTTCCAAGAAATTGACCTCGGGACTGGCGAAGTCATCTTTCAATGGCGTGCCTCGGAACACTTCCAGCTGAGCGAGTCTTACATCTACTACAGACCAGCATCCAAGGCCGACCCTTGGGACGCGTTTCACATCAACATGGTAGAAAAAGACGCACTGGGTAACTACCTCGTCTCGCTTCGGCACATGCGTTGCGTTGCATACGTTTCCGGCAAGACAGGAGAGGTGTTGTGGAGGCTGGGAGGGAAGCTCAACATGTTTGAAGACCTTTCGGACGGCGAGGCTACGCACTTCGTCGGTCAGCACGATGCACACTGGGATGGTGTGGGTCAGCACATCACTCTCTTCGACAACCGAGCGGACTGGCAAGACGAGGCAGAACACGTATCCAAGGGTAAGCGTATTGAGATTGATATTACCAACATGACAGCGAAGCTCACCGCCACCTATGTCCATCCGGAGAACATCTTTGCATTTTCGCAAGGCTCTTACCAGACCCTCCCCAACGGCAATGTACTTCTGGGATATGGCTATACTGGCGCCCTCGCTGAGTTTTCGCCGAACGGCACACTGCTGTGCGATGCGTACCTGCAGCCGTCATCGAGGTTCAGCTCTGGGGAAGTACAGAGCTATCAGGATCTCAAATTCAACTGGACGGGCATTCCTACAGCATTGCCAAATGTCGTTCAGGAAAATCGAACCTTGTACGTCTCGTGGCTTGGATCGACAGAAGTGCGCAGCTGGTCGTTACAGGATTCTCTCGAGGCGGACCATGACTTTGGCATGGTACTGGAAGTGCTGAAGTCAGGCTTTGAGACGACGATCACCTTCGAGCATGATCTGCCGCTACGACGGTATCTCCGCCTGGTCGCGTTGGATATTGGCCATCATGAGTTGGCGGCTTCAATGGCTGTCGACATTGGAGAGATGGCCACTGTGCACGCGGAGGACATTGACGAGGAGGTACAGGCACTCAAGACTGAACAGAGGTTCCACGACCTTGGTGCTATGCTCGGCTTTAGCATCATAATCATGGTGGCTGCTATTCTTGTGTTCCTTGTCCGCACCCGGTTCCTGATGGTTCATGAGAAGTGGCTGTCGAAAAGGCGTGGCTTGGACGCAGACGCTTTGACCTCAGGAACTGTCGGCTTCTGGCCGCATCTCATGACTCGGGTCAGGCAATGGAGAGCCACCGCATCGTACGAGCTACTTCCTGCAAGTGACACAGAACTGCATGTCACCGGCCACTGAATCTACATTCCGTTGATCTCAATGCCTGTCGCTAGCATGGAGAGGCCGGCGTACCGTTCCAGAGGCAATACTTCGGGCTTCTGTCGACTTGACTTCGGACCTCGAACGATTCTTCTTGGCGACCTCGCTTCTACCAGCCTGGACTGCGCGGTCCACGAACAGAAGTTGTAGCCTCACATTGGCCGGCATCGCTCGGCCGCAGTTCTGCGCAGCTATAAGATCTTGATCTCTGATCTGATAAGATTGTGAACGCTCGATAGCTTGCGAGCCATATTGGTCTGTAGACTTGTCTGCAGCGGCAGTTGCTCAACGATCGTGCACATGATCGATGCGATTAGCTTCAGTACAGCCTCAGACTACTCCACTATGTCTGACGCGACTGTCAGAGAGATATCGCCGAGCGATGCCTTGACGGAGCTCCCGCTGGAGAAAGAGCCGACGATCAGCGCTGATGCCGTCCCGGAGGATGTCCACTCTCTACACAGTAGCCGTAGCGAAGGCGGACAATCAGTCACCGTACCTTTACGACTGAAGCTGCTTTCGATAGTCATCGTCTCCCTGATCGGATTCGGGGCTCATTGGAGCAGCGGTGTTACTGGGGCCATGAAGAGTACGCTCAAAAAGGTCAGCCAAATATGCCTTTGCGCTCAGGACGAGAACTGATGATCTCTCAGGAGCTCGACATCAACAATGCACAATACGCTGTGCTTGAGGCATCGCAGGACTTCATGGTCACGGCTCTCATCCTAGTGACAGGAGTCGTCACCGACCGGATTGGCGGCGCTGGCGCGATGGTCTGGGGCAACATAGTCTACAGCATCGGTTCAATCATCATCGCGGCAGCCACTACAGTCCGAAGCTACAAGCTTATGATCGGCGGCATTGTCATACAGTCGCTGGGTGACATTGCTACCCAAGTCGCCCAATACCGGATCTTCAGCTCGTGGTTTGCTCCTTCCCATGGCTTTGCTGCAACGCTGGGACTAGAATTGGGAATCGGGAAGATAGGATCGTTCATTGGGCAGGCCACCGCTAATCCGATCGCGATAGGCACCGGAGACTTCAGCTGGGTATACTGGACCGCTGTCTTCATGAACATCTTCACGAACTTGGCGACGATTGTATTCTGGTTCTTCAGAAAGTATTGCGAGCGGCACTACAGCGACATGGTTGATCCAGCTACTGGTGAGAAGCTTCGTGAGAACACAAAGAAATTTGAGACCGAGAAGGTGCTGCAACTTCCCTGGCCGTTCTGGGCCATCATACTGTTCACGACCTTCGAAACATCCACCGCGATTGTCTTTTCTCAAAACGCCACCGAGCTTGCAGAGCAACGATTCAATGTCAGTAGCGTGAAAGGGGGATGGTACTCGGCAACGGCACAGTACATTGGCTTCTTTCTCGTTCCCTGCTTGGGGGTATTCCTCGATCTCGTCGGTAACAGAATCACAGTCATGTTCGTCTGCGGGACTGGCGTCTTTCTGGCGATGTGTCTCGCTGCTTTTGGACCCAGTATCAGCGGTACAGCCGCCAGCTTTGGCATCTACGCCGTTGCATACAGTCTGGGACCCACTTCAATCATTGACGGTATCAGAGCGGCGATCTGGCATCAAGACACGTTCGGCGCCGCGTATGCTGTCAAGATCGCTGTCAATAATTGCATGACATCATCGTCCGTGTCATTACAGGCGTGATTCAGGACAACGATAACAATTCATACGACCACGCTGTCATCGTCTATGTATTCCTGGCTGCTGGATCGGTGCTGGTCTCTGGCACTCTTCTGGTCTGGAGTTTCTTCACTGAAGACCTGAAGCGGCTGCAATGGACGAAGAAGCAGCGCCTGAGAAAGGGCAGAGCAATCAATGCCCAGCGAGAGGAGTATGAGAGTGGCGCCAAAGCGAAACGGAACAAGATGACCAGTCTGTGCTTCTTCGTCGGGCTGATACTGCTTGTACTAGGCGCCTGGGCGGCGTACTTCTGGGGCCTTGCTACGGGCAATAATGATTAGGCCTACCAAGTGGATTTACATATGTCTCTCGACCTCGCGTACATCCGCGTAAAGTGCGATCGAAGCATGCGGCAAGACCCCATGAACTCTGTCAGCGCGTGTGATTTCTCCCATCTTCACTGGTGCGGCGTTTGTCTTGGGCTTCCATCGCGTCGTAGCTGTGAACTGATGGTGGAATGCCATAAATTTCGCACGTTAGGCCCTATCTATGCAGAGTCGGCGAGGCTCAAAACAGAAGAGTCGAGTTGTACCGATATTCTCCGTATCTGCCCCTTGTTACCAGGTCGCTTGTCGCTGACCGTCGTTACTGATTAAACGCCTGAACGCCACGCTGATGCCATGCCCATAATTACAGGCCGTTTCGAAACACGCCTTCACACCTGAATTTCACATCATTCATCGCTTCTGCCTCGCCAGCTCTTCTCTTACACTGCCACCGCTGGCCCTCCACCAGACGTCGCCTCCCCATCGAAGTAGACGTTCGCAGGCTGCTGTAGGTCCGTCGACAGCTGGTCGTACATCGAGGTAGAAGACTGGCTCCCCTGTAGGTTCCGGAGGTCCGCTGTAGTAGTCTAACAATCGTTAGTGCGCTGGTGTGTAGACTTCAGGCTCCGTTGCTCACCTATCACGTATCGTAGCTCCTTCTTGTAGCCTCCCGGGCCTTGTCGCTCAACGTACTACAGAGAAGTCAGCACCTTTCCCCGGACCACGTATCAGTGATTATACACACCCAATCATGTCTGTCAAAAGGCGGATTGTCTGGATACTGGCTGGGCAATAGCTTGCTCATGAGGCCCATTATCCTCGCCTTCGGTGTTGGCTCATTCGGCCGTCCCTCAAATCTCAGCAAGCTCGGTCCGTAGTACTCCTCTTGATCATTCTTCCTCCGTAAGTGTTCCATGATTTGTGTTTGTAGGTAGCCCTCCTCGCCCTTCGCGCACCTCTCCCAACCTTTGCCGAGACCCTCTCTGAATCGATCTTCCCAGCCTTTGATCTCGTCCCATGCGCCTTCGTTCAGGAAGTTGTGTACGGCCACCATACTCTCTACATGCTGAGCAGGCGTATCAGTATAACCTTTTCGCAGCATCGCATTGTACATCTGCTGCGGAGAAGGGTACTCCCAAGTGCCTTGGCCATCGCCACGCGGTATTGTTGAGGCTTCGCGATCAAGAGGCAGGCTGATACTTTGTTCGGATGCTTCGCGCTGGTTTGATATGCTTTCAGGCATGTAGTTGAGCGGGTTGAGCTTCGATATGTAGCTGGGTGAGGCGTTGGACGATTTGGGCGCATCGTGCTTCACTGGACATGCGCTGGGTCGTTCTCTTTGTGCCGGAGCCTGAGACGTTCCGGATAGGGCTGAGGCGGTCTTGTTGTGCATGGGACATGATGGCGGTGGTTGCGCCTGCGAGTTCGCTGGAATGGGATGAGGGGCGGTCGGGATAGAGGGAGTCGTATCGGCCCAGAACCAGCCCATGGTTATGTTGATGGTGTGCACAAGAAGTGGAAGGTCGTTCGATAGTATTACAGCAGTATGGAAAAGTCGAAGGACGCGACTGTAAAATAGAAAACGTACCAGACCCGATGGCAAGGTGCTGACGTGCACGGGCGGCAAGGGTCTCTCGGCTAGATCTTCCCGAAGTGAATCTTGCGGCGGAAGCGCGGACTTCCCCTTTGGACATCGTCGCTCTGGTTGGTCTTGCAACGCAGGCATACGGATGAAAGTCAACCTGTGGCGACTACGCAGATATAGCCACAGCACGCGACATTCGCCTGATGTAACTCGAGAGGGTTGAAGAGCAAGCCGAGAGACAGCATTCCAGCTTGATCTGCAACGAGTGTGATGCTGATTGACCTCCGCGACGTCGTGACTCCACGTGATCGCGCAAACGAGAGCTCGATGCCCTCATCACCAAGTTTCGTCGTCTGGGCTAGGTCAGGAGTCGGGAGTCGGGAGAGTGCATGCGTAGACAGTATTGGGCCAAGATCACTGTCCAGGATTGGGCACGACCTGCATGTCATACCTCAGCACACACAAGGCATCATTGATGCCCTCATAGCTGACACACGTGCTGGGCGTCGTCAAGGCCGTATCATGACCACACACGACGACAATGAGAAGCAAGTGTGGAAACAGTCGCCGAAGTGCCCTGAAGGTCAACAGCCACCATGTCGGCCATCATGCCGTCAATCTCGTTGCCTGAATCCTGTCTGACTTCGCCGCTCTCTGTTGGCGGCTCCTCCCCGTCGCTGCGGAACTCTCAAAGAGCTGGATTGTAGACCAGCTCGCAGCCATGACGATGGCTGCCAAGATGGCTTGTCTTCAGCTCATCACATTGTCGATCGCACAAGAAGTTCACAGCTCTATACAGCCATGCATACAGGAATCTCATGTATGCAGTCGGCACGAGTACAGTGCTTAGGGCCTCGCCGTGATGATTCACTGCCATCTCGAGGGCAGCTTGCACTGAATGTTCGACGAGAGTCTCTGGTTCTCGGTATATGTGGATGACCTCGCCAGCGAAGAAGCTCTCGAAGTGCTGGTTCATGCTCTGGGTGTATTGGCTTCATGCAAAACAGAGCGCTGGTGGCGATTCCAGCTGTAAGATCACGAAGCTGCTGAGGGCAGCCCGAATTGCTATGGCAAGTGCTTTGCCATTGAAGCGGCTGGTGTGACTATCTGGTACGTGGTCTAGCGTTGCCCAGTGGGCTTGCTTGCGTTGCTGCTTCCGACATTAAAGCAACAAGAGTGTCGTCACTGGCTACGTCGCTCCGTTCAATGTTATGTGTTGATCTTTGACGTAGTGCTTGGCTTTGACGCCCTTAAGGCGCCCATAAGCTCGGACCTGACACAAAAAGATATGTCGCTGGCCCTGGACAATAGTCAGTTTTGCTGGAAGATGCTGCTGGTGCCACGATCAAGCTCTCAAATGCTCAGCTCTATGAAACTTACGTCAAAGTGTGTCATCATCTTCAAACCAAGGGCTAGTATTCTGACCCTCGCTCCATTTCATGGCCTCCACGTCGTGGTGCAGATCCACAGCGTCCAAATCCTCGCCTAAAGTCTGCACTGTGGCTTCAGCGAAGTTCGAATGGTCGTATTCCTCGTCGCGACCTCAAGTGCCCCTTCTGCCTCTTCGCTCCGATCTTCCAAATTCTCTTGCCCACCCTGACCCGACTCCCACGAAGACAGGCTGTAGAACAAGTCGCATTCATGGCAATGCATGCCCGAAATGACATGTCTCCGTCTCTCCGCACTCGCGCTCAACTAAAAAGTGAACGACCCTGGTGAAGAAGACGATCAGACAGCCCACAAGCCCAGGCGGCATGGTCTTCTTCTACAATGGCGTCTGACCGTCTCCGATGAGACTCTTCAGTGCGTCTTCCAGCAGGGCTGCCACGAACTCGTCCGGGTTCTTCGTGATGTAACGATTAGCACATGCAAAGTCTGCTACGAGTCTGTCCAATACTTGACGAGTGATGCTGAAAATTGTAACGCACAAGGAAGTGAACACAGCATACTGGGCGCCTCAACACTGGTGAGTGCCGCTTCGAGAGCTTTGCCTAGGCTGACAGTGTGGACATATGTTGACTCTGGGCTTGGAGAATGATTGAGCGGTGCCCAAGCATGGTTCATCGTAATATAGTCGTCAGCAGCAACAACCTCCCCTGGATGAGCCTGACTTCTGCACGATCCTATTCCAATTGACATAGGGCCGTTCGCCATCGATCGGGCCTGAGGACGACTACGATAGGGCCGCAATCGTGTGACGGCAGGTGATGTAGCCCATGAGTCCTCCGTCTGCTCTTCGTCTCGAATTGAGACATTAGACTTGAAGTGTTCTACCAGCTGGTCATGAACGTGATAGGAAGCCAGATCCGTCGCTCGGTTCATGACATGATTTAGCATCTCCACCCATGGCATGGTCACTACTTTGTTGAGTCATACGTGCATCTCGTGTGACTCCAGCGTGTACTCCGGTGACGTAGCGAATGATGTTGTCTCTAGCCAAGAACGGTAGATGACTTGAGCTGTTGAGTATTGAGCTTCCAGATGTGCGCGCTCGCTCTTGGACAGCGCCAGGGAGGTCGACGACAGTCTCCGGGGCTGGATCCTCGCTCGCCTGCGGTGTATAATTTCCAAGGCTTTGCGACTCGAGGGCGGTTGGAGACGCGAGTCCGATGCAGAGGCGTGTTGGCTGTGGTTTGTCTCGATAGCTTGCGGATCTCCGAGGATCGCGCTATGGCGTGGTGTCATGGTTGGGCAGTAGATCGCGAAAAGGTAATGCGTCTGCACATACGGTACAGCAAACCGCGATCCTTGCAAGGCCGATGGTACCAGGCAGCATCGACTGCTATTGGACTGGAACCAATTCGCCAGACACTATCTGACTTGTTGATCGAAAGTATCCTCCACATAATCGATCAGATCCAATAAGTCTTTGCACGCCATTAAGTGCTTCTTCTCCTTCTTTGTCATGCCTGGCATCCGCGCAGTCATCTCCCCGATGTGATGCAAGACCAGTGGATATGGTATCGGGCACTTCACGGCCCAATTCATGAAATCGTGGACGCACTGAGGTGGCGTCGCTTGGTATCCTGCAAAGAGAGCTGGGTTCTCTAACATGCCACGAGCCGCCATGACTCCGTCTGCCAAGGTGAGGTCGGCGATCTTTTTAGTATCGCTCAGCGTGTACGCATCGCCGTTCGCGAACATTGGCACCTTGATATGTGGCCGAAGCTGGCGGACTGCCTCGTAGTCTGGCGGCGTACTCGAACGTTGACTTCGTGTGCGGCCGTGCACGGTGATGTAGTCCACTCCGGCATCCTGCACGATTCGAACCCAGTCGATTGTCCGTGCTATATCCTTGTGGATCCGTATCTTCACACTCACACTTTTGTCGGATGCGAGACGTGCCTTGGTCATTCTCACCATCTCAGCCACGGCTTCAGGGTTCTCCATCAGTGAGCAGCCTATACCTTCTTTGATCGCCCAGCTCTGCGGACAGCCACAGTTCAGGTTGACACCGTCGACCCAGGGTGAAATCAGCTCCGCAGCACGAGCGAACTCCGCAGGATCTGAAGCTGCAAATTGAGCTATCACGGCGTGATGTCGACCATCAGTCGTTTGTGCTCTCTCCAGCGGATGTGTTGTGAAATCGGAGTCCCGGGCTATGTGCGATCGATTGAACTCGTGCGCCAGCATCATTGGAGTGTACATAACATCTGTGCCATATTGGCGAGCCACGAGGCGGAAGGGAAGCTTGCTGTATCTGATCATATTCAGCATCGTTCTCAGTAGTGGACACCGAACGGACACACACCTGACCATCGGCGCTGCGACTATATGTTGCTTTAGCGCCCATCTCTAGCAAGTCGAGGAGACTAACCTACTGTTCAACGGTCTGCGGTCCTCCTTCGCCGATGCAAGAATTCTGAAAATGCTACACAGGAAAGAGACAATCAGAAGTGTACCCAACTTTGAGGACACCGCTATCCGTACCGTGGCCTGCCGACGTGTGTATCCGCCGATGCAGCTCCATCGTGTTCGATACTGCCCATGTTGGACAAGATCAGTTCAAAGGCGAGGTGAGGTTCGTGACTGGAAGACGTTGTCAGACATAGCGTCCGGCGACTGGTTCGGCTTCTGCGGACGCTGAGAATGTGCGTCTCCAGCGCGAGGTCCAGATTACACGAAGTCGAATGTCCTCAAGTTTGATCTTGCTCAGCTTCCAGGATCTTTGAAAACGCTTGTTCTCAGAATTTGGGAACTTGGCTTCTTACATTAATTCGCGCTGCAGGATACTCCATCTAGCGTCCGTTATAGCCGCGCCAATGATGATGATTGTGCACGGGCCGTGGTGTGGAAGAGACGACTTCGGTCGTCTGCTTCTCATCATGGTCTTCTGGGCAGCCTGCTGTTCGTGGAGCTTTGAATGACTACGCTTGTGCACGTATGGCTTCTGTAATTCGGCCCTGCTACTCGCCAACAGTACCCACGAGGACGAGCGCAGCGACCATACGCAGCAAAAGCATGAGGAGATGTGGCTACACAAGGAGCTACGTGGTAGGAGAAAGGAGAAGCTATTATAACATGCGTTGAACATCATTAGAAGGCGTCTGCATTCGCACCAACCTCTTCGCTCGTAGATCATCGATCACGAGCTTCCGGTCGCAGACCATCTCCATCTCCATGCAGCAGACCTGATCCAGCTAGAACGTGGCCGGCCATCTCGCCCGAGCTAAGTGAGGTTTCGTCGAGACAAATTTCCCGAAACGCGACTCCAGCTTCGACAATGACCGCTCCTCGTCTCGCGCTCTCCTTCCAAGCGCGATTGCTCTGCCATATGCTTCGGCCAGTTGCGTGTTGACCTGGAACAAGAATACATATCGCCCACTTTTGACACTGCGCCCCTTCGCTGCTTGCAATATCGGATCACCACGGCGGTAGTACTCCCTGTCCGGCTCAAATCCTGTGACGCGCATCAGCTCAAGTAATGGCAGCAATCCGTGAAGCTCGCCCAAGAGAGACTTTCGACTGGTGAGGAAACAGATTCTCAGCTTATGGAAAGGGTGATTCCCACAGAGATCAACGATGTCTGTGCATTTCCGGGCGAATCCGGCGAGCTGCTTACTGCCCAACTTGAGAAGCGGCCGAGGGGGCCGTTTCTGTGCCCCAGCTTCGCTTTTGATGACGGAAAAACAACGGCCCATACCCGGGGTACTGAGACCGCTTTCATGACCATCTCATCAAGTCACATTCCAGCTGGTTGCGAAGGAACATTCCTGGCTTCGTTTGCCAAGACCCTCCCTGATGCTCGCAAGCGGCAAACATTTAAAGCCGCTGCCCAGCGCTACAGTGTACATGCCGAAGGGCTTGAAGATCACCGGCTATCGATCTCTCGAATTTCGAAAATGTTGACTGTCGTACGGACCGTGGTCTTCCTTCTCATGCATGCGGACAGCTCACGTCTATCCTCATCAATGCGTGCGCGTTTGAATAGGATTTCAAGCGATATGTACACGAGGTTTCCTGGAAGTTCACGCCGGATCTCTTAGATCACACCATTCTGAGCCCTTCAATCCGCGACATGACTTTCTCCAAGACTTCAGCCCTGGCTCTGGCTTTTGCGCTGGCTAACGCTCTGCCACAAACACCAGCAGGTCTTGCCATACCGCCCAGCGCCAAGAATCTGCCGAACTGCGCTGTAACACCACTGATCACCCTGCTCACTGCCACCGGATGTTCTCAAGTCACGACAAAATGCCTTTGCCAGGACCCGGCCAGGACACTTGCCAGCATTCAGGGGTCGATCCGGACATCATGCACAGACGACGCTGAATACGAGCAAGTCTGGTCATATGTTCAAGGCTGTTGTCCCACCAACTCTTCGACCGCCAGTACCACTGAGGCTCCAACATCAAGCTCATCAGCCTCTAGCTCAACGGTCGTGGCGCAAGGCAACCTGACCGCTACCTCCACAACAAACGGCACAGCCATCGTCTTCTCGGCGCCAATCATCACAGCTTCGAACACCACTAGCAATGGAACTACAATTACCACTCCTCCAACTGTGTCAGCAACGGGAGGCAGTGAGGATACAATTGTCCCCTCAGACGGGGGAGCTTCCAGCTATGGAACGAGCTTTGCTGCTCTGACCGTCGCGATTGGTTGTATGACTTGGGTCTTTGCTGAGCTTTGACGATGTACTTGATCAATATAATCATAGTATGACCTAAAAACGAATCGTAATAGACCCTTCAGCATTGTGCGTAGTAATGCACAATGCATACAACACTCGAAGTCGTTCCTGCCTCAAGCGTCATAAGCTGCTTAGTCAGTCTACTTTTCGTTCCTCCCTTGGTCCCTCGTTCTTCATCAACATGCACATATACATCACTACCATGATGTCCAGCTCATTGTCACCACTTTTGACGTCGAATGATCTATGATCTTGCCGGTCGAGCTCGTCTGCAAAGTGGCATGCCGCAGATGCCGTTGCTGAAGAGCGTTGAGTCGTTGGATCAAACCTCTCTGCGGCAATTTCCATGGACACTGCGACCCTCAGGCCCTGCTTCCACGCATCCAACATTGACAGACGTACTATCACGGCAACTATGAACGTCCGGGAGCCACCATTGGTGGATACTTCCATGCAAGCGGCATACTGAGTCGGTGAAGAAATCTGTGGACTCCGCGTCTCCCGGTGTTCGCCTCCACCCTGAAGCGCCTACTCGTTGACGTGGAAGCCGGCGTTATCGTCGTATACTGGCGCGATGACCTGCACTGAAAGAAGCCGATTCCGAATGTAAGTCTCAGCATATAGTGGTACAGCTTCCTCCCCGCTCTTCTTGGCTTTCTTCTTCGCAGGTAAGCTATCAGCCTCATCTTGTCACTATGTCTCGAAAGGCGTCACTCTTGATTGGCCTATTTCGGCTATCAACTTCGTTCGCACTCTCGTTGGATCGAACAAAGTGTCAAGCCCCCACCGAGAATCCGCTCGATGGATGTCCACAGGGAACTCTGCTAGTCGGGGCCAATCAGACGTTCACTTGCGTACAGTCCGCAATCCTGAGCTTGCCGAAGAACAATGATAGCTACACTATTCTCGTCCTACCTGGCGACTACACTGAACAAGTCAATGTCACTCGCCATGGACCAGTCACCATACTCGGACAGACATTCCACCTCAACAATGCATCCGCCAACCTTGTCAACATCATCTGGCACAACGCAACCGGTACAGCAGCGACTGGCACCTACGACAACGCATACACAAGTACACTGACGATCGCGCCAACTTTCAATTCCAGCTTGACAGGCTCTGGGCCCACAGGCAATGCTGTGCCCGCAGGTACGCCATTTGGTAACGTGAACTTCCGAGCGTACAACCTCAACTTTATCAACGACTACCTCCCCTACTCCGCCGGACCGAGCTTAGCACTAAGCGTGTGCTATGCCAATGCTGGTTTCTACTATAGCCAGTTCCTGAGCTACCAGGATACAGTAAGTTGTGCTTCGGTGGTATCCCTCAGAGACTTTGCTGATGTCGTCGAAGGTGTACGTGGGCAAGCTTGGCAATACCTACATGCACGAGTGTACCATCGGGGGGCAGACAGATTTCTTCTGTAGGTCTAGACTGCCAATGTCGCGCGGTGATGATCAAGTCTAATCACCTGCAGACGGGTTCGGCACTCTCTGGGTCGAGAACTCCCAAGTCCTCCTCCGCGGTTGCGGTGGTGGTATCACAGCATGGAAGGTAGGTACATCACTCGATACATCCAGTCTCTCAGCGACTGACAATCCCTAGGGGACCAACACTACATACGAGAACAAACACGGCGTCTACATCCACGACAGCCAAGTGATCGCCGCCAACGATACGCTGAACATCACCCACAAATGTGCCCTCGGCAGGCCTTGGAACGCCCTGCATCGAAGCATATTCTCCAAGAGCTACCTGGATGACAGCGTCTTGCCTGCAGGATACATCGACTGGAGCACGACAGATCCTCGAGCGAATGTTAGTAAGCTGCCTGGTCCCGGCATTCAACACCAGACTAGTGTAACAGATGAGTGACTGACTAACGAGTCCAGACACGACCATGGCCGAATATCGCGACCGCGGCCCCGGCTTCAACGCAACAGCACGCGCGGCGAGCAACATCACGATCGAGCTAACCTCAGAGCAGTACGAAAGATACTCAACGCCAGAGAAGGTCTTTGCGTTTCCATTCACGGGAACTTTTGGCAATACTGCCTGGATCGACCGGGATCCGCAAGCCTGTTGAGGCTGGCGCTGATATTCGATATTGCAGTACACTCAGCGCGCATACATAGCGTTGGGTATCACAGTCGGAAATCACGACTCGTCATCCTCCCATCCTCCTATTACAGCAGTCTCGCAACACCACCAAGACCAACATTCCTGCCGTCGTTGTCGGCGTTGCTGATCAGTAAGACGGCATCCTCATCTGTGCAACACTATCGCCAGCGATAATATTCCAAGCCGATCTTTTCCTTGCTCCCCAAGAATAATCGTCCTCATGCCATGGAATCGCTGCAAAGCCCTGTGCTGCATTTAGATCTTGGCCAACCTCCATCCACACAGCGTTCAGACTCGTCCATTCCAACACAAATCAAGGCCGCCAAGTCCATCCGGCTCCACCCGCTCCACACCGAGGGTTCTTGGCAAGCTCGGCATCTGCTGCGTGCAAGCCACGCGATCAAGTGGAACAATGTACGTCCTCGCGGCGAGTGCAATCGGGTCGCCTGCTCACTACACCAGATGTGTAGTCTACGTAGTCATGGCGTGGTAATGAACAGACGTCTCCGTGACTCTTCGCCATCTTCCAACGTCAAGCCGTTGGAACGACCGTCAGGCAGTGCAGGATCTGGGCATCCACTGCAAAAGCCGTAGCAGACTTTAAGCTCCACGAATACGTGGGTAGCAGTGTTCGCCAAGTGCTGCACGAACACTTCAGACGCCAACTAAGTAGATCTTCATTGGGGTTGGGTTTGAACAGCAGGCTGGACGTCATTGATCGATTCTGTGTAGGCTGCTGTTGATCAGACCAAATCTCTCCGAGAAGCGTTTCCAGCCTTGGCCTACGGAGCTCACAGAGCTTCGTCGTCGCAGTCGAGTGTACGCGTTGTCAGATTGGTCTTTCCCAGCGAGGCCACTCTCTACTCGCGCGACTGCTGCAGCGTATGTGGGATAGTTCTTCCTGGCGGAGGGGAGGACTTCATGAGGCTCTGAAGATAGGTAGAGCCTGATACGGTCGTTCATGTCGCGATTCCGTCGCGAGCGCTCCGTCTCGATGCTGCAGCCGCTGATGGTTCGAGAGATAGGGCTGAGTTGGCCTGCATTGAGGTTCAGAGTGACCATACTCCCTCTCCTCGTAGCAGGCGTCACGCCGATTTCAGATATGGTTGGCGATGAGGTGATTGAGCTGGCAGAAGATGTGCTACCGAACAGTCTGTGCGTCGATCGGTGATGGTTCTCCCCGTCGCAGAATGGACAGTTGTCTTTGCGAACTTCCCAGCCTTGGAGTCGAAGCCTTTCCGAACAGTTTGCGAGGTTGCTTATTGGGTTGCAAGGTGAGACCAGCTCGTACCAACGATGTTGACACGCGCCAGTACTCACATTCAGACCGGCAATACACATGCCAGGCCAGGTCGTGCTACGGTAGTAGGTGCCAGATCGTCGTCGAGGGAAAAGTAGCGGTCTGAACCTTCTATGGAGGTCCGATACGGAGGCAGGCGTGATCTTTGTCGCAACGTTGTGGTGGATGAGATCGCGTGTTGCCGACCAAGGCAGAGGTGGCGATCGATTCGCGACACGGACGTGTTGTGACGCTGGCTGTTCTTGTTGGTTGCCAGATAAGAGGTGAAACGCGGTCTTATGGGTTTCACAACGAGGTGATCTCGGAAGCGGGGAGGGTTGGATCAGACCGACAATGCATGCCAATCTGGGGATTTGCGGCGGGAGGCGCTGCTACTCGCCAGGACGAATTTTGTTACTACTCGTGCAGCAAGCCAAACGCTCCAGCGTCCTGTGCCGTTTGTGAATGCGTTGTCGTTGCGCGCAGAAGTGGCGTAAATGTTGAACGGGGCGTCCAGATCCGAGCGATGCGCGTGAACCAAGGGCCAGAGGTCGAAGAGAGGAAGGTCCGGGAGGGTGGAATGGGGAGGGACAGAGGGAGGGAGAGGGAGAGGGAGAGGGAGAGGGAGAGGGAGAGGGAGAGGTCGACACGAGGCTTTTGTGTCCTTGATGGTCGAACCCTTGCGCAACGTGGCAGACAAGCCTCGTTTCTGGTTCAACGCTGACGGGACCGGGGAGCGCAAAAGGTGCACAGGTGTGTGAGTAGAAGTAATGAAGATCAAGGTAGATTTAGCGTCGGTGCATGCTACGTCGCATTCTCTTTGCACTCATCAAGAAATACATTAACCAGACCACCGCCGTTCCTTCATCAGTGCACACGCACTCCCTTCCCTGCTGTCGTTGCTGCCCATCATCACGCCAGCCGGCCTTCTTTCTCCTCCCACGCCTGTCCCGTGTAGTGCCGCCGGCAAGATGTCACAATTTACAAATGGCGCTGCTGAGTGCTAGGACAGGGCCGGCGACAGGCCACCAGTGAATGCGCATTAGCTCGACAGGGCCGCTCCCTTCCCTCCCCGAACACGTCTAACGCGTCCTTCGGCATTAGTGAGTGCACTGTGACCGCCTCCTTGGGACATCCTCCCGCTCACTCGGCTGCGTCCTGCTGCGCGTCGGGCGATGTTCTGATGACGCCTCCTCGACAGCAGCACGCACGTGTACATGTACTATAGGCTCGTCTCGCCGAGCCCACGTGCGACCGTGAGTAGTGAGCTTCATCACTCAGGACACGCAGACTGTACGATCCATGTAGATCTTGTGCAACACATCTGGCATACCTGGCACTGCAGCGACGAACAGGGAGGGAGTGATAGCCGATTTCGCCGAGTCGCACACCGAAACTATCTGTCTCTTTCGGATCTGTGATCATTCGGAATCCCGATACATCTCAACTCATGGGCCGGACTTCTTGCTCCCACCAAGCAGTCTCAGAAATGCCCCACCGAGAACTGTTCTCCCACCACATTATCGGCACAATCATCCACGAATCCGCCAGCATGTCACATCCATCATCAAGCACGCTCATCCTTGCCGCTTGACAGCGCCTCATCTCCCTGCTCATTCATCTCAACAGCCGAAGATATCGCACATGTCCCAAGGTCTGGACCATCGCAAACCTCAGGCTGCCGTGGAAGAGAAACCTTCGGTACGCTCCCAAGTATCCCCGTCCGCTAACCTTCGGCTCCCTGGGGCGGAAGCAGCAAGCCGATGAGCTAGTGTCTCAGTGGACGAACAGCACCGCCGCACCGGCAGCCCGGGAGCACGAGATGTCGGTGAGATGATGATGATGGGATCTCGTGCAACATCAGGCCGGGTTACGAAGCACTGTGTGACAATAATGTGTGGAACTTTGTTGACTCAACACTCACGAGACATCTGGGCGTGGGGCTGCAACCGTCTGCGAGAGGAGAACGTGCGTGTCAAAGAGGTTTCGTGTCAGCGACCCATGATGGCTAGAGACATGATCTCTTCATCACTACTTCATTGTGACTGACCGATTCGTGACGTCGAAACGTTTTCTCGCCCAGAAACTCTTGCTCTCATCAGCTTTTGTCTTCGATCCATGCTCCCGGACAAGGCTCCAGCAAAGTGATGATGCCGTCATGCCGGCAGTCCAAACCCACCAAGCATCAGGGAGCAACGCCCCCGATGCACAACACAGGGAAGCACCTGCACGGAGCATCAGTAGAGAATGAACGATCAGACGGTGGACGTCAGCTGAATCTCAACATATTCAACGAATGGCACACCGAACAAGACGATGCAACTTCCTTTTGCAGAAGACAGCTTTTGGCGCCAGTTCTTGCGGAGCCATCAAAATAGTACATTTCCAGCGCTAAAACTTTTCATGTGCTGTGTTATCGCATTCGAAGCCCAGCGATCGGTGCCTGCTCAGCGCCTACATGTTCAGACAAATCTGATGCAAAACAGGATTTGCTCCCGCCCCGATGCTTACCACCAAACTCCGGAAACGCCTTGCTGTACACAGGGAAAGAAGAGCAGACTATCGACCAGATCGTTCCTTGGTCCGCTGTCTCCTCTCCTTCTCCTTGGCCTCATCGTACACCAAGAACTCGTGAAGGGCGCTACCACCAGGCACCATGGGCAGCACTGGCACCTTCTGGTCGACCTTGACTTCAAGGAAGGCTGGACCTGGGCCAGAGCCCTCGATCAGCCACTGTAGGTCGTCCTCCAGGGTCGCGAGCTTGGTAGTCCTCCTCGCGGGTACGTGCATTGCCTCGGAGAGCTTCACGAAGTCCGGGTTCCGTTGGTGAGTGTGTGCGAAGCGGTCGTTGTAGAACAGGGACTGCCATTGCGTGACCATGCCTTGCTCTTCATTGTTCAGCACAATGACTTTAACGCCGATGTTGAACTCTGCTGCGGTTCCGAGCTCGGTCTGGGTCATTAAAAAGGAGGCGTCGCCGTCAATGTCAATAACGAGCTTTTCTGGCTGTGCAACCTTGGCGCCGATAGCGGCTGGAAGACCGTAGCCCATCGTTCCTAGACCACCGGATGTGATCATGGAGCGCGGTGTCCGCCACCTGTAATGCTGTGCTGTCCACATTTGATGTTGGCCGACACCAGTAGCAATGATCGTGTCCTCTTTCCGGTCCGCGGTCATGTCCGAGAGCTTTGTGATCACGGTCTGTGGTTTAATGGCACCGTCTGGTCCGGACTCCTTCTCGTAAGCCCATGGGAACCTCTCCTTCCAGGCGTTGATCTGGTCAAACCACTCCTTCCTCACACTTTCACTTCTTTCCTCAACGTGTGGCAACAGGAGAGCCAGGTTTGCTGTCACATCTCCCTCCACAGCTTCGGTCGCTTGCACAACCTTGTTGATGTTCTTAGGCATGATATCGAAGTGGATGATACCACCACGGCCCTCTTCTGCCGCCTTGCGCGCTTGTGGAGCGAAACGTGCCACGGCTCCTGTGATGCGATCATCGAAGCGAGCACCAAGAGCAATGATCAGATCGGCCTCCTGCATTGCCATGTTCGCGAAGGCAGAGCCGTGCATGCCCAGCATGTGCAGAGACTTAGGATCGAGTTCATCGTATCCTCCAAGACCTTGTAGAGTGGTTGTCACGGGAATCTGCGCCTTCTCGGACAGCTCCTTCAAGAACTTTGGACCATCGGGATGACCCATTACACCCTGACCCGCGTACACGACAGGCTTCTTGGCCATGTTGATCAAGTCTGCAGATCGCCTGATGCTACCATCCAACTGTTTCATCGACAGCTCACGCGCCGCAACAGACGCGGCAGATGGATGGAGTGGCAAGGTCGAGGTCATAGGAATTGGTCTCTGGAGCTTTCCAGCTGTGACGTCCTTGGGCAGATCCACCAAGACTGGACCAGGTCTTCCAGAAGTGGCAATTTCGAAAGCCTCGTTTATCCTTCGGGGAAGCTCTGCCACGTTCTTAACCATGACGTTCCACTTTGTGCAAGCTCTTGAAATGCCGACAGTGTCGGCCTCCTGGAACGCGTCTGAACCGATAGCTCCGGTCACGACCTGACCACAGAACACGACCATTGGGGTACCATCCATAAGGGCGTCCTGCATGGGCGTGATGGTGTTCGTAGCGCCAGGACCAGAAGTCACCACCACAACGCCTGGCTTGCCCGAGGCTCGCGCGTATCCTTCGGCCATGTGGCCAGCTCCTTGCTCATGTCTGGGCAGAATGAAGTCGAAGTGTTCGCTGTTGTAAATGGCGTCGAATACTGGGAGGATAGCACCGCCTGGGTAACCGACTGGCCACGCCTTGTTAGCACGTGCAACATGGCGGAAAGGGACTGCATAGCATTGTACGTACAGACATGCTCCACGTTATGCCTCAGCATCATCTCGTGGAAGATCTCCCCACCAGTCATGCCAACGAAGCTGTGGTCCATCTCGGGCTGCCGGAATTTCTCCAATGGCTGCACATTGCGCAGATTTGGCTCGTCGCGGTTGAAGGCTGGGCTGGGCACAGCTCGTTGCGGTGCCGTCGCTGCTGCCTGTGCAGTTCTCGTGGCCGACTTTGACACATTTCGCCGTCCTGACTCCTGTGGTCTCTGCGCGGACTGTTTTCGGTAGGGCGAGATGGCGGCGGGTGCTGGAGTGGTGGAAAATCGGCGGGCTTGCGGGAGGCATTGAATGGCCTGTTTGGCCGCCTTTGATTGCAACATGGCCGCTGTAGTCGTGCGAACAATCTCAATGGCCTGTCGTGGGGTACGGCGAGTGAAGCGAAGAGGAGCAAGGATTATTGAAATAAGGTGGTGCAATGTCCACGAAGAGGAGTCATTATTTTGGGAGTCAGTCGAGCCTAGATCACTGCGACCTCGGCGTGCATTTCATTTCTGCAGCGGCGACGGTTGGTCCCGAAGCGCGGAGCCGCTGAGACAGCATGAGCCAATGAGAAGGCCAGCCACCAAAAGGCCGCACCTCCAGTCCTCTACCACAGTCGACGGCGCATGTGAAAGTAGAAACAACATCCACGTTGCAGTCGGATTTATGGCACTACTATGAACACTCCACGCTCACCACCAGCAGGTGCTCGTCGTCATGTGCGCAATATCTCACACCCAACTCCTACACGCACGACGGCGGGACCCTTAGAAGAGGTAGCAGACGAGTGAGCATGCCATCCTGCTGCTGAGGGAAGCAAAGCTGAAGACTATTGCAGTCCACTGGCTGAAGCGGCGCCAAGGACATCCACAGCGAGCAAAGGAGGCGACAGCTCATCAGACACCCCTGTAGAAAAGCAGTCACGACAATCGACGCCGCAGCCAGCGCCATCCCAACAAAGAAGACCAGCGCTCAACCTTGGCTTCCTCCAGAATCCAGATTTATACCACCAGCTGCTCGTTAATGATGTCCCTAAAGCCTTCCTGGAGTCGGCAAGTCAGCCCTCGCTAGATGCGCCCCTTGCCAATCTGCTGCAGGGAGGGCACTTCAGACGAGGAGCTGACAAAGCGCTTCGAGACCTGCTGGCTCACTCTGGAGACGATCCGACATTTCTGCTTCAACTTCTGTACACTCGCTTGGCATGTCTTGTCCTCATATCAAGGCCAGACTTAGCAGCCCAGGAAGCTTTACCCTTACTAGATCTGATGGCGCGCAACCCACCAGGCGTCCAAGACATCGTACAGATCATGCCATGGGAGTTTAGGATGTTGTTAGTCCGTCTACAGTCTATTGGCGCCGCAGACGGTGGCCGTCGTGGTATAATGGCGCTGTATGCAATCGCCGGCGAAGTAAGAGCCAATCTTCGCCACGCACGATCGAGCAGTGATAACGATAACGCCGCCCTTTGGACAGGTCGGATACATGATCTTGGCCTACGAGTGTGTGATGCACTGGTTGAGATGGGTGAATTGGAGACCGCGACACGGCATCTCGATACGCTCGCAGATGTGGATCAGGAGGAACTCGGATATCGTAAGGCGCTCTTGAAAGTCAGAGTTGGAGATGTGACCGGTGCTCGACAATGTTCAGATCAGCTGCAAGACGCTGCAAGGAAGAAGGGGCTTGAATCTCTCCTTGAAGTCGCAGACGGGGACTACTCGTCTGCTGTCCGTCAATGGAACAGCTTGACTGAGAATCATGCTGACCACGACTCCGTGGCGCAGAATATTGCGGTATCCCTCCTCTACACCGGCCAGATTGCAACCGCACGGGATGTCCTGGAAGATCTGGCAACGCGCCTGTCCATTTTCCCAACTCTGCTTTTCAACCTAAGCACAGTCTACGAACTCTGTTCCGAGCGTGCCATGGATCGCAAAACGACCTTGACCCAACGAGCAGCCGAAAATCCCCCTGGGCCTGGAAGCGGCGGCTGGGAACGGTCGACTTTCGAATTCAAGCTCTAAAGCTACTCGGACAAGTCCATCGGTGTATTAGACCCCAAAGCCGGACCCAGATATGATTCGTCGTCCTGATCCGTCAACGCATCGGCAAGTAACTCGTGTGCTTGCTCACAACACCATTCCGCCAAATATGCGGGATACTTCGAGTACACCTTCTGCACGGGATAGATTACGGTGCCGCTTTGGTGGCCTTCTGCGTGGTGCATGATAATTTTCGTCCACCAACGTATTGCCTCTAATGCGGAATGCCTGTGAAGAAGTCAGTAGGTGATGGCATCACGAGGTGCAAGACTGCCGGGACTCACTCTCGGCACGCGGCATCCCCCTTCAGCTCCGGTCGCGCAAGCAACATGTTCGCTCGAGCCATGATACCCTCTGGAATCCGATCCTCCGTCTCATCGTCAAGTATTTCGTGGCAGATACGTGCCGCCTCATCGTATTGCTCCCGCTCAAAAGCCTGCTCTGCCTGGTGGTACTCTCGAGCTCGGTTCTGCTGCATGAGACGTTCATGGTGGTAATAGCGACTACCTTTGTTTTTGGTTCGCGAGTTGTATCTTGTCAACTTGGACAAGTCGTGATTGGATCTGCTGTTTGGCATCATTGGTGGACATGTGAACGGAGTCTCGACAGGGACTAAATGCTGGGCCATACTGTCTGTGGTGGTGGAGAGTCACGCAAGACAGGGGATGCTTTTGTTTGAACGACTGAACAGTGGTGGAGTATAATTAACGCCAAACCCCTGGAAAGAAGGTCTTTGTGCTACGTTCTTGTCTCGTGCTTCCGGCACATGCGTGACGAGCGAACATCCGACCACACTTTCTCTACCCGAGCGGTCTTGCCCAATGATGGCCTCACGTCGTCTTACAGAGATCTTGCCGTCACTCGAACATCAAGAAGCCGCGGTGCATCTCCATCGTCCCCGTGGGAGGCGTCCTTAGCTCCAGAAGGCAGTTGAGTCCAAGTCCGACTGCGCCTGGAGACTTACACGACATCAGAACGTGGACTTGGCGGCAACTGGGTCCGGTCCACGAATGAACAAGTACTCGGCATCCAACGTCGAATCCTGCTGTCTAGCATCCGTCTGTTCCATTCTTAACCGAGGAATCGTATCGACTTCAATCAGCAATGCGACTTCGCCTGCATGTCCAGATGCATCGGTGGTATTGATGCAAGTCGCAAGGGGTATTGCTGTCGCCAATGGAGGAGGGCCAGGCAAAAGAGGCAAGTGCAATCACAGCTTTCATGTTCCCAGCGTGGGGACGATGTGAGCGAGCGGCAGCCGGGGGAAGAGTCTGACGGTGAGGATTCTGCGCCAGGATTTACGCCATCGCTACTGAGACCATCACCCGAGGTGCTTTGATAATGCTCGTCGCGAGATCCCTCCTTGTGGTTCATACTCATCGTTTCGGTTTTTGCTATGTCCTAGAGGATCTGGGATGGTCGGTGTATTTCTGTGGCAAGCTTGGGTCATGTTACTTCTAGTCGGGATTGCTTCGTCGGAAACGACATGAACTGTCGTGAAAGGCTGACGGAGAAGTAATTCTGCTTGCTCACTGCCCGACCGAAGGCGACTGTGGACGGCCAGATGCACCATTTCTATACTGTTGAGCTACCGATGATCGTCACTCGTGATGATGAGGTAAACCCTCCAGTATCTAGCGACATCGGCCCGCGATCCTTTACGTCACCTCCTCCGCAACGATCTTGAGCGGTTGAAAGTTATGGCTTGGGAGGGTCTGCAGAGATGCGTTTGACTCACATCCTGCAGTATGCCTCAAGTCACACCGTTGAACATGGTTGACTTCGGATGCCTAAACTTGACATCTGGAAAGGTCCTCTTTGTGGTGAATCTCATCAGCTTCGTGGTGGATTTCTGGCTGATTGTCAGCAGACTAACAAGAGTTTCAACATCGCTGTGACGTACATGGCCATGTGCGTAGTAGTCAAGACTCGGCAAGGAGCTTAGTGTTGACAATGCACGGGACCTCATCTGTTCCGCGTAGTGCGTAGTGATGGATGATGTTTCTGAGTTCGGTAGGGAGATTGAGGCACCTGGCTAGGTTAGCTGCGGCTGGGTGTACCTGATTAATATTGAGCTCACGGGATTCGCAGAAAAGACGAGCTCTGGGCTATGCTCCTCGCACTGCTTTGAATCCGTCGACGGAGCTGGGTTAGATGTTCAAGACCAGCGTGCGACCATCGACGCTGACATTGTCAGCGAGCAGCTTTTGATTGGCGGTGCAGTTGAGAGGTCAGTGAGCTTGGCTTGCGGTGTCAATGAGCTGCAGACGGAATCATTTGATAGAAGGCGAGTGTCACAGGAAGACACTATATTGCCACGTATTTGAATGGTCATATGAGCCGACGCTGGCTGCATCCAAAAAACCCGACTCGCGTTCACTCGAAGCTTCAACGATCACATGTGTCGACTGTCTTATAATACAACGCTCTCAATCATGCCGCACCGCTAGCCTCCAGAGCACCTCGGCTGCTTCTCAGAAAGCTCGCAACATCAGGCCACGTCTACATATCTTCTGGACAGCACTCGTCGTACATAGTGCATTCCCCGGAATTGGAGTCGTAGCTGTATGCATCGCAAAGCCTGTCGGCCACACACTGGGCGTCGCAATCATCCTCACTCTCTACCGAGCATCGTTGAGGTTGAGTGCAAATGGAGCCGTCACTGCATTGCTCCTGAATGTCCCCAGCGTTCCCTGTACACGTAGGCGCAGCGGTGGACGTCGTCGTCGTTGATGGCGTCTGCATGAGAATGTAAGCAGCGTTCCTGCAAGGCTGGCATAACCGTGATGAGGACAAGACGAAATCGATAGCCGGACCAGGTGCAGGGCTGTTCCATGGAAGTATCTCTGGGCGTGGTCCTTGCGGCTTCGGTGGTGACTTGGGCTTAGTCTGCTTGCAAGGCACATTGACATCGATATGGCTGTGGCGGAGAGCAGGCTCTGAACCCGACGCGTGCCTCGCGGAGCGTAGGGACATCAGTCTCTTGTCGGAATGCTTGGATAGAAATCCAGTAGATTACACAGAACATATTCACCTTGCATATGCAACGAGAACCCACAACCCGAGCACAAATCAGAAAAGACTTACTGTTGACGGCGTCGTGCTTGGTGTTGTACTTGGCGTCTGTGAACGTCAGCCGAGTAAACAAGAATAGAGGTATGACAGATTGGGCTTACAGTAGATGGCGTGGTGCTCGGTGTGGTGCTTGGAGTGGTACTTGGGGTCTGCGTTCAAGTGTCAGCGAGTATGAGAGTCTTCAGGCGACATTGACAGCTTACGGTGGATGGCGTGGTGGAGGGTGTGGTGGATGGGGTGGTTGACGGCGTGGTGGAAGGTGTGGTCGACGGCGTGGTGGATGGGGTGGTTGACGGCGTGGTCGACGGTGTGGTGGAGGGTGTGGTTGACGGCGTGGTGGAAGGTGTGGTCGAAGGCGTGGTTGACGGCGTGGTGGAAGGTGTGGTGGAAGGTGTGGTTGACGGCGTGGTGGAAGGTGTGGTGGAAGGTGTGGTCGAAGGCGTGGTGGAAGGCGTGGTTGAAGGCGTCTTGGAAGCACATTGTCAGTATGGAACGTACATTGCACAAGAAATCCAACAGACACTTACAGTCGATTGCGTAGTTGATGAGGTCTGGGGGGGAGGCATAATCATCAGTACATGGCGGACACGAGTAGATTGGACGTTCCTTACAGTGCGTGGGGTAGTGGACTTGGATGTGGTAGTACACTTCTTAGTCGTCGTGGTCAACTTCTTGGTGGTGGAAGTACATGTTTTGTGTGACTTGGTGGTGGTGGTGGTGGGTTTCTTGGTGCAAGTGTCACTCTTTGTAGTACTCTTGGTGGTGCCCTTGGTTGTGCACTTTGTGGTTGAAGCAGTCGTGTGGGTGGTTCTCTTCTTCAACACTGCATTGTTGACATTCCGGGCATCAAGCCAGTCAAAGTTGCGCAGCGGCGCTTCCGCTTCGGCGGCGGCGGCAGCATCGCGAAGCTCGAGAGCCTGTTCTGCTGGGAGAGCAGTGACGTGCAGAGCCTGCGCAGCCAGCAAGAGCACAGCAAGGATTCGTGCCATAGCTGCGTTCGTTGATGGATTGCTTGTGGAATGTCGAGGGTGCCGAACCGTTCGGCGGAGAGGGATTCAGTGCAGTGACTTTCGCATACATGTAGAGATGGGAATCGAAGGAAGGGTCGTATCGTCCCACGAGCATCTACTAGTTCTACCTATGCCGCATCGCGACCACGCGTTGACCGCAAGACGGTTGCTCTATGCAATCCACCCCCGTGTGGCTAACGAAGCGCGAGTGCGCCGACCTGCCCAACGAGGCTTCACATGTTCCAAAGCAGCAATGGTAGACGACGATGCGCAAGCCATGGGGAAGGTGGCCAACTTGCAGCCGGCTCGTCAGGCAGTGGTCGTTGGCGAGACCAGAAGCCATCCGCCGCCAAGGGAAGCTATTGTTACAGGGTTCGCTTGGGGGGGGGGGCCGAGCGAGATGTCTTTTGAGCCTGGACCTAGAGCCTCCCGTCCCTCCGAAGGATTTGGACCGCACTTTAGGGTAGACTTCCGTCGAAGGTAAGAGGTGCCATGCCAGGGGTAGGTGCTTAGCGTTCTTGGCACAGTTAGCGTACTGAGGCATCCACCACCCGTGGACATGTATGTACGCCACACGACAAGGTTTATATGAGCTGCGTCGGGACCGGTGAAAAATAGAGCCGAGACATGCATTTCGAGGGTCGTGGCTGGCTGAGGTGTCGAACAGTTGATACACAAATGCACGAGGGTAATGGCACGAATGGGTCACGCCTGCGTTGTGGCAAATGCCCATTGCATTTCCCTGTACCTGCTGAGCATTACTATCACCTTGATGGCGTGTCTGCTGTTGGTTGGTGACAACACACTCGACCCTACATGTAAGTCACTGTCAGTGACGACACATTCGACTCTACTGTTGGTGACAAGACACTCGACTCTACTGTCGGTATTAAGACACTCGACTCTACCGTTGGTGATAAGACACTCGACTCTACTGTTGGTGACAAGACAGACCTGCTATACCCCGTGGAGCTCTTACTCTCGGTCGTGGCTTTGGCGGGGTCAACCTGAACTTGACTGAAAGTCATCGACGAGCCCGCACCTGCACCCGACGGTCGCTGCGCCGAAACTTTGACTTGCAACAGGACTAGAACTAAAACTAGCAGCGACGACGGACTCGGCTGTCGCGTAGTGCGTGCGCCACGATGCAATCCAGCTGCTTCTGGACTCTGCTGGTGCCTCGACCAACAACGCCGATAGCACATGGGAGCCGAGCCGTGATGCGATTCGAAATGACCTTCTTCTGCCAACAGAACTAGCAGCCACTCGACTCTGCACCGCACCTTGCATCGACCTTGCAGAACAACACCCGGCTTCACAACGAGGCGCGGCAATCCGCCTTCACCTGACGCTCCCGGTCCGCACATCATCGACACTGAGGCACGACAACAACCTCGTCAAGGGGAGGATCGTATCACCCACTACATGTTCCCGGATCCATTGCGCTGCGCAAGAAGACAGCAGAGGGACCACGCTCCGTCGCCTGCGAGGGCCCGCACCTGAACGCTCCGCCACCGGACGGTAATGGTTGGAAGATCACCACTGCCCATGACAGGCCGTGATCAGCGTTCTGCGAGCCTCTGCGAGTAGTGTAGTAACGCCCACGTTCCCATAAGCAGTCATTTCATACCTAGTCAACAAATCATGCCGCGCTGGTGACCATGGCCTGCATCACTCGTCGCGCCCTGGGGGTGCTCCTGCTATCCGTCCTGCTCAGTGGAGCGCTTTTGATCGGGTTGTTCACGCACAGCGTAACCATTCTCCAAACACCATCCTTCTCGGCAAAGGAGGAGGAGCGGCCTCCTATCGACCCGTCGCAACATCCCATTCTGGTCCTGGCTGAGCGTGCTGAGGCGGCGTTTCATGAACTGCTTGCACGTCAATCCGAGACGTACGAAGAAGCCGTCACTGAATATAGGAGGCGCTATCAGCGCTCTCCACCGCCGGGCTTCAAGCACTGGTATTCATATGCCGTGGCTGAGAAGTCTCCAATCATCGATGACTTCGACGTCCTCGATGCTGCCATCACGCCCTTCTTGAGCCATTCTGGGGCGACTATCCAGGAGCAGATTGCTAGCGCGCGGGAGTCGGACTCGGCAACCTGGGAATGTACCATACACAACCGCCGGCTGGGCGCTGGATGTGAGCGTCTATCCGAACCAATTCTGCGCCTGTTCGCTGACGCTCGGATCTTGCCTTATCTCCCCGATGTTGCTATGCTCTTCAACGCGCTCGACGAGCCTCGTGTCCTTCTCCAACAGAGGAACATCTCGCGCGCCCTTCACAGCGCCAGTGCGGTGGAGTTCACGGACTTTGACCGACACGATGTGTGGGATCTCGCTGTCAAAGCTCAGTGCCAACAACAACGCGACGCTGGATTGCGCAAAGGCTCCGGCGATCGACGTGATCTCATGGAGAGCTTCGGCCTTTCTCTGGTCCAGGACAACTTCGAAGTCGTCGACGTCTGCCGGCACCCCGAATATCGAGGATTGCACGCTTTCTTCACTTCGCCGGGAAATTGGAGAGCGACAAAAGCCGCAGTACCCATCCTATCTCCAGCTGTCGTGTCGACCATGGGCGACATACCATATCCTGCGGCTGCATACAACAGCGGAGGCTACAAATTCGAGGAATCTGACGCCGTGAAATGGGATCGTAAGACCAACGCGCTCTACTGGGCGGGAAAGACCACGGGAGGACTACAAAAGGGCGAAGACGAGTGGAAGCAATTTCACCGCCATCGATTCGTGAGTCTGACCAATGACATGGAACCTCGACCTTTCACGTATCTGCAACGTGATGAAGACGGTGGAGACTGGCGACGAGTCGAGCGCGAGGATTTGAACACCACCTCATACCACACCTACTTTACCGATGTCGTCCAATGCGACAAGGAGGCTTGCAACTCTGTACGCGAGTACTTCGACATTCACGAAGGAGATCCCCCGGGCGAAACGTCCAAGTATACCCTCAACTTCGACTCAGACGGTAATGGTAAGTGTACACCATAGACAATGCTGGTCATGATCTAACCACCTCACAGGTCACAGTGGCCGTTACTATCGCCTTCTCGCATCATATTCCCTTCCCTTGAAATCGACAGTCTTCCGTGAATGGCATGACGATCGTCTGCAGCCATGGCTTCACTACGTGCCGATATCACTCGGTATGGATGAGCTGCCGGAAGTTGTCCGCTATTTGGTAGAAGAAGAAGAGGGCCGAGAGCTGGCGGAGAGACTAGCAATGAAAGGTCGCCAGTGGACGCTCAAGGCGCTGCGTCCTGTGGATCAAGTTGTGTATTTGTATAGAATGATGCTGGAGCTTGCTCGCGCGCAGGACCCGAAGCGACCAGCCCTCAGGGTGATGAGCTCATGAAAGAGACTCCATGCAGTGGACCGGTGACCTACGTCCCAGAGTAGTGGCAGGTCTCCGTGTGCGTCTGCAAAGCCGCGCGACGCCAGTCCGTGGACTTGGTGGCAATTGCTTTGCCGGAATGACAGATCCGACCTTACCGAGCTTCGAGACCCGTTCCTCACGATTCAACGAGCAACTCAACTCGTCCAAACCGACAGGTCAACTCAAACTCGCAACACGCCTGACATGCCTTGGAGATTACGTCTACGATGATCGTCGTTGTCATCGTGGTCGTCGTGGAGGACATGTGTCGAGAGGCTCAGCAGCATCTGTGGCCACCATCGTCCACCTATCCCACCCGGCGTAGTTCAGGTGGTTGTATACTCTGCGCGCATATACATGTGAGTATGTACGCTGTATATATATATAGATATTTGTACATATGCATGATGTGAGGCAGACTCGGTTCTGCGAAGACAACTGCTTTTTCATTTGTGATTTGAGAAGGGTCGATCAACTCGCTATTACCAAAGCATTTCACATGGCGCTTGCCGCTCAACCCGTGGAACAGTAGCTGTGCTGGCTTGCTTGATTTTACATCTCTAAGGTCAAACTTCACCTTCGTTTCCATACCACAATAAGTCACCGCAAAGAATCTTCGATTATTCCAAAGACAACCCCCGCTCAACGTGATCATCGTAAATTGACATCCTCATCTATTAACATGACAACAATACAAGACTCGCCCGGGTCAAGCAATGCCACCCGGTCAAACCGTCGTCGACACCTACGAGCTCCTTGAACGGATGCTCAAGTGCCTTCCAGCTGAACGCATCTCCTCGCTCAAACAGTCAGCCAGCAATTCAACGACCTCATCGACGACTCCCCACATCTACAGAGAAAGTTCCCTCTGCCGCTCCATCTCTCCAGCACAGAACAAGATTCACACTCAATCTGCCTCAAAGCTATTCAACGCTGTTTCAGCTGGAGCAAGAACATCAACCCCGACCTGCCAACAAGAGACAACGAGAGTGCACTATTCTCAGGTGCGCAACAAAAGCAATGGAGACTCGCATGACTAGGATTCTGTGGAGCCGGGTACATTCAGATCGGAGAAAGGAGATTACGCTTGGACGATTGATGATGCAGGCGTGGGAGGTGAAGAACGGTGATGGAGATTACTGTTCCGTTAAGGAGTTCTATGTTGCGTTGGGGTATGAGAGGTTGCCCGTTTGATCCGATGTGGTAGAACGTTGTGAGCAGAAGAACAGGCGCGAGGTACATGCGACCTAAATATGGGTGAGGTTATACACATAGAAATGTGAAGCGTCAGTGACGTATTTCACCCGACATGAAGCTTTTGCAAGATGTCGTGACACCACAGCATGTCAGACTCATGACAGCACCAAGAAGCAAGATCGCCGCCAGGGGCGGCAGGTTAAAGTGTATACCACCCACAAAGGCGGTAGCAACGATCACATCCCACAACGGATCCCTACTCAAGCTGCCGCCATCACTGGCATTAGCATTAAGATAGCCCACCTTGAAAAGCCACTTCACCGCAGTGAACACCAGACCCACAGCAACCGCATGTATGCCTCTCAAGCACGCTCTGCTAGCTTACACTTTCTGAGTATCCCACAAGGTCCAAGATCCAGTCTGTAGCCAAAGGCGAGGTGTGAAGATGGCGAGTAAGGCAATGATACCGTCAAGAGCAGGAAGGATACTGATCTTTTGAGCGACGAGAGTGCCAAGGTGAAGTGCAAAGCTGAAGTTTGGGCCGGAAGACGCTTATGTGACGGCAAGATCCAAAGGGAGTCTCGCGATGAAACCCAGCCAGGCGTGACGATGTATTCTCGGAGGAGCAGTACCACCACCACCGGACAACCACCGAAGATTATGGTTCCTCAGGTCCATATTGGCGGACAGGTCAGAGCCGCGGCCGCGGCTATTCAGAGTGCTTGTAGGACCGCCGAAGGGTTCCAGGCCAAGATGCTAATTGTGCGCGGGCACGTCGACCAATGGAATTTTCGAGATGGTGTTTCTCGTGAGAAGGGCGCCTTTCGTGCTTGGTAGAGAAAGGTCCGGAAGCCAGACACTCGTGGTGCCTTTTTGCGCAATGTTGTCCAGAAATGACAGCATATCCTCGTCGAAGAAAGTCGAGTCATGAGTCTTGGATGCGGCGTACCAATTCGGGGAGGCGTGCTGAACACCCATGGCGATGTGGCAATGACATTCCTCGAGCGCTTGAAATATACATGTAGCTCCCCATCCGCCGTGAGACATCATAGCAAGCAGATCGCGAGCGCGTATGCGGCAGGTGTCATCAGTATCTTAACGCACAGGAGCATGCCCGTGATGGTCGCTGCCCAGATAGAGTACTGGACAGCTCTCATAGTGTTGTCGGATGGCATAGTCGGCATCTCGACGCTGCGGCGGGAGTAAGAAGACAGTGAAAACGAGCAGGAAAAAGGCTACTATATACTTGCATAGGGGGACGCGGAGGTCGTGAGCGCGACTGTGGCTTCGTACTACCCTCCTTCACTGGAGGTGTGCATCACAAGGCGCTATCCAGTGACACGCTGTCTGTCATGTCCCCGCGAGCAATGGCAAACGATGCTCATGCTGCCATCGGGTGGATCGTCCCGCTGTGCCTTACTGTCGTAGTGAATACGACATGGCATACTTAATGTTTGGTGCAGAAAGGACTAGGTGCCGTGCAAGGTTGGGGGTGATTCAGTTGCAAGTTGGAACAATGGCCGGAGAGCAAGGATCGGACTGCACTCCGGCGCGTTGGATGCTTCTCACCTGTGCTTCGACCGCAAGCTCGCAACCGAAGGATCGGACTGTTTGCACCCTCGCGTAGTCTCGCTGCTGTTGACTGCAGTGATACTGCAACTCTGCGATGGCTACCTCCGAGCCGCTGGGCGACGATGTAAGTCATTCACTCACGTCGTGCTGTCCTGCAAAGACATGTAGTGCTGACCCTATCGTACCCAGGTATTCCAGCAGCTCCGACAGCCCATCGAGCCCAAAGTGCTGGAACAGCGCGAGAAGGAGGTCAACGATCGCATACATGCCTCGTATGCAAAGGCCGAAGCTCGTCAGACAGAATTGATTTCCATCAACTCCACTGCGCCAGTCACCATCTCCTCGATCAAAGTCCTACACGCCGAGCACACCCGCCATGGCTTCCTCGAGCGCATCTTCGACCCACTCCTGTCCCACAATCGCGCCAACGACCACTACTACACCCTTCGCGAAGCTCTCACAGAAGTCTCCAAGGCAGTAGACAAGCTCAATCGCCTTGACATTTTCCAGCAGCCAATCTCCACGTACATCGACCGTCCGGATAGTACAGATCCTAGCACAACCCCCACAGATTATGCCGTCTTTGTAAGCGCGAAGGAGAGGGGAAGATATACCGTCAAGACCGGCACAGAGGCAGGAAGCAGTGAGGGTAGTGCATACGTGAACGCTACCCTTCGTAACATCTTCGGAGGAGCAGAGAGATTGAATGCAAACGCAAGTCTCGGAACAAGGACGAGAAGCGCATACTCGGCCACCTTCGACGCCCCCATACTCTCCAATCCCGATCTGAGACTCGAAGTAGGAGGATTGCAAAGCAGCACACTCAAGCCCTGGGCAAGTCACGAAGAAGTCCTACGAGGAGGAGACGCGAAGTTGCTGTGGAGGACAAGCCCTTTCAGCCAACACACGTTCGGATACTCTGGTCTCTGGAGACAAGTCACCGGCTTGGCTGAGAAGGCAAGCCCAACAGTAAGAGCAGACGCAGGAGACAGCTTCAAGAGCAGCCTTACCTACACTTGGAGCTACGACTCGCGAGACATTCCAATGCTCCCCTCGCGAGGCTACCTGCTGAAGACCGTCGGCGAGCTGGCAGGTTTCGGCCCGCTGAAAGGCGATGTGGCCTTCGCAAAGTACGAGATAGAATCACAAGCCGCACTGCCGGTCCCCATCCCAGGCATCAAGGGTGACAGCGGCATCTCCTTCACGGCGGGTCTGCGATATGGTGTCATGGCTCCCATCCCTCTAGCAGGTCAAAGTGCTCCAGCACCAAGCAGACTCAACGACCGGTTCCAGCTTGGCGGCCCGACCGACGTTCGCGGATTCCGGATCTCGGGTCTTGGACCACGCGATGGCCAGGACGCCGCAGGTGGTGATGTCTACACGGCCGGAGGTGCAAGCATTCTCTTTCCTCTCCCACGAGTCGGTAAAGAGACACCACTCCGACTGCAAGCTTTCGTCAACGGCGGCAGATTACTGGCACTGCGCGACTCGAGGCAGGGAGATGCGAGAGATCAGCCGATGACGATGGGCGATGTGAGCAATAGCTTATCACGGACTGTCAGCGATCTTACGAACAGTCTGCCAAGTGCCGCGGCTGGCATTGGACTGGTCTATGCACACCCTGCTGCAAGGGTTGAGGTCAACTTCAGCTTGCCACTCGTAATTAGGAAAGGCGAGGAAGGCAGGAAAGGATTGAGCTTTGGTGTAGGGCTGAACTTCCTTTAGATCTCAGCTCTGTAGAGTTGAACATATCGGCTCGAAGAGTGCCGCTTACCTCTTCGGTCGGCAGCCTTCTGCTGCTAATATGTACATGCTGGGCAGCGCAAGGCAAGCGCTATATCCTTACCTCCCAATCGTCACGGGCCACAAGCTCGTGCACAACCCTCCAGTCTATTCATACCACTCCGCTTTGACCCCAATCCCGACCACGGCTGCCAAGGGTATCCACGGTCTCGTTGAGCCTGACCTCCGCTTGCTCTGCGGAGCGAGTCATCCCCGTGGAATCTTCACCCTATTCCCAGCAACATCTTCCACGTATATATACCTTTTGTGCATTGGAATACAAACTCTGTTCGTTCGTTCCTGCTAGACGTATCTCTGATGTCGAAGTACACGGTCGTAACGAGTGTGAGTCTCGTCAAATTCTCCGTCGGAGGGGTACGACAAGTCAAGGAAGGGTAGTAAGATCGTGGAGGTGTCCTTCCGCGGCCAAGCGGGATGGTGAAGAGGTGAGAGGCGTAGAAGATAGGAGGCTCCTCGTTGCGGCCTACGCGTAATGCTTACATAATTGGCGGATGAGTTGGGAGTGCTTGTTTGGTGTCCAGACCATGCAAGTGGTAAAGCGTGGATCAGCACCCTGAATTCTGGCGGGAGATTGAGGAACCGGGTGGAGCTTGCGGTGTCATCTGCGCAATGCAGGAGGTGTTCAGCTGGTGTTCTGGCTCAGGCATGCCTGTCTCTGGTCTGATGCGACGTGATAGGAGGCGGCCCACAGATCATGGTAGCTGAACAAATAGCAGCATGGCAGAATCTGATGGTCGTGCTGGCGTAGCTACACCCTTTACACTTGACTCGAGAAACGTTCGGATTGCGGCGAAAGTAGCTCGACTCGCAGCTTCCGGCAGTTTCGTGATACTGAGCCGGCGAGGACGTCAATCTAGCGGATTGGCGGTGGCGGGCGTGGTCTTCGGAGCACTGTGTCTGAAGTCCTGGGACACACAGGCGGGTTCCCCGAGTGGTACTGCCCCAGAAGCCTACGAGCCAGAAGACCGACTCTCTAAATGTCCGAGGAGGCCAGCCGATGGTATATGAGTGCAGCAGTGTCGACAAGGTTTCGAGACAGTCTCGTACATGGGCCGAGATTCCGTTCACTTCTTTGTGCCAGCTCCTTCCTTTACGAACCATGTCACCGCAAGTAGTACTGTACTCACTACTAGTGAGACGCCACAGAACACTTGGACTCCCAGCCAGTGCTCAAACGCCCCGCCAATAGCACCAGCTATTGGATTGCCAACGAGGATGCCAAGCGCGAAGCAAAAGTTGTTCATGCCCATTCGCCCTCCGACGAAGCGCATGTCGGGCGTCACAGCGGCCACGGTAGGTGTCTGCAGGGAGACAAAAGCCCCTGAGAAAGCACCATAAAGAACTGACCAGATAATGGTAGCAGCTTCTCCGTAAACGGCAGCCCAGCAGAATGCCAGAATAGCAGACGCCGCAGTGGTGAAGGTTAGGACTCTCAGACAACCAAACCTATCAGCAGCCAGAGCTGGTAGCGTCCGCCCAAGTATGCTTCCGGCAGATAGAATCGGCAGCATATAGAAAGCCAGCGCATCATTCACGCCGCCTTTGTGCTTTGCAAACTCTACGATGTAGAAGAAGGGCACGTAAAGCGACAGTGCACCCACGAAGGAGACCGCCGCGAAGAGGGCGAACAGTGGCTCTCGGAATCCTGTGAAATCGACAAGCTTTGGTCGTGGCGGTGGTAAGGTACGCTGTCTCGAGCAGGTAAGAGATATGAGGCAAGTTGCGAGGGCGACAAAGCCAATGACTCGGAGCGTCCAGGCAAAACCTGGTCACGTTTCAGTCCCCTTGGGCGCATCGTCGTATAAGGTATCTCGAGGCACTTACCGATGCGCGGTTCAAGCTTGTGGAAAATGATAGGGTATACCACGCCACCCAGGCTGCTCCCCGTGGCAGCCAGACCGGTAGCAATAGCTCTTCGCTTAGCGAACCATCCTGGAAGCACTGCGACGGCTACGATGAACAACTGCCCGGCACCAAGACCAATACAAAGTCCTTGAGCTAGCATAAGCTGCCAATATGTCCGGCACAAAGAGATCATCATGAGCCCAAATATGACGAAGAAGCCACCGCAGATAATCAATCGTCTCGGATGTCCACGATCTAGTACGCATCCAGCAAAGACGGACCCGAGTGCAAGTAAGAAGCCTTGCATTGTGCCTATCCATGATATCGCACTGTTGGACGAGCTGGGGATGAACGTACTCTTGTAGAAGATCTGAAAGACCCCAAATGCTGTTACCAGGCCCCAGGAGTTGAAGTAGAGCAGGAAGCCAGATAGCACTTGAAGCCATGCTTGGATGCCGCCATCCGGAGGCGACGAGGAGATTTCTGGACCAGATCGCTGCTCTGTCGTCTTCTCGTCGTAGAACACAGAACATGAAGTCTCGCTAGCCTTATCAGAGGCATCGCCGTCGCTACGTTCCACTTCCGGTACTTTCGTTTCTCCAGTAGCACATCCAGTAATTCTACGTTCCTGGTCGCTGTCCATTGTGTTGAGCGTGACTCATATGCTGGAGTATCAGCAGACTCCACAACAGAGAAGAATGGATGTGCTCGACAAGACATTAAGTAGGAGATTGCATGATGGTCCTGCAGCGACGACAGCATCTACTATCTGCTGTAGAGGTAGACATCTCCGCCCACGCTCGTGATCGTCGCTGCCAGTCAGTAGCGTTGCTGATCTTCAACGTACGTGAGAAAGCGCAGATAAGCTTGATGTGAACCATAAGGCACCGGCCGTCTGCTATCATCATCATGCTGTTGGCGGGTCGAGCGACAGCCGAGAACGTGTAGTCTCTACCATGAAGACGCTTGCAGTAGCAACGCGCCGTTGTCCGAATGTCCCCGGTCGGAATTGTGCCACTCATAGGTAGGCAATGTTCGCTGAGACTAACATCCTGCCCTCGATGTTGAAGCCAAAGTCTTGTGCCCCGTCTCGACAGCTGTTCAATTCGATTCTGGGCGATCGAGGCCTCGATAAGCCTGGAAGCGTGAAGTGAAGTGTTCTACTTTCCATCATTATCGTCAGCGTGCTCTAGGCCTTCCAGCTGTCATCACCACCAGAGACTCTAGTGGCACACATGGAGCTTTGTGTCACATAGTGCATGAGCTACCGAACTATCTGTAGTGATGAGTTTCGTAGCCCCGGCGATCTTTTCGACGCGGTTTCGAATGGCGATATGGGAAGCATGCGGGGTTGCATGCGACACGATGCGATGGCGACAAGGAATGACATATTGTTGAAACACATACCGCGGATGTCACCGCATGCGTGTTCGTTGCACTGTGTTGGGAAAGGACGTCGAGGATGTGAGAAAGTGGCCGCCGTCGAAGTTGTCTCAGCGTGGATGCCGCCTGCAGGAACCTACCGAAAGCTTAATGATCCCTGTAGTTCATCATGACCGGATCTCTTGGGCCGTGCTAGTTCTGGTCAGCGTCTGTCACATGCAGGCCTTTCACATCAAATATATCCACAGGATCACGAAAGCGCCCGGGAACCGACTTAGACAAAGTCACCGTATTGTTCTCTACGTCTGTCGTGGAGTGCAATGGCACCTTCCTCGTACTCGTCTTCGCAGCTGCCGCTCATACTTCACCTTACAGCTACAAACCTTGCTCACATGTCCTTAGTCCACCCACATGATACTACAATCTGCTCCCATATACACTCATAGGTATCATTGGATTTTGACCTTCTCGTACATCTCGCTGACAACCACGAAAATCTCCTGCGCCTTCTTCTTGTACTCCTCGCGATGCTCTTCCGCACAGATTCCGAATCGGTCAGGATGCCATCTCGTTCTCTCGACTTTGAGACTTTCCACGTTCTGGAAAGCTGCCCGTAAACTACAGTCGCAGACCGGCAGTACCCGCTCCGTTTGAGTTTTGCATTTGACGTCGTTGCATGTAGACTTTGGCAGCATGGGAAAGGAAGTCACGGCTGAGTAATCCGCGAAAGCTGCTTGCACCCTTCCACGCCACTGTGCTATGCTGGTGGTGACAGCTTTTGGTGTGCTTTCTGGCGGCGCTTGAAACGGCGGTGGGGGCTCAGCGTGTGCGTTAAACTTCTCCTTTCTGGTGCTGGACGAGACTGTAACCCTTAATAGACCCAGTGGCTTGCAGGACCATCAGGGCTTCCGCGATGTCCGGTGAGCAACCAGTAGCTCAGGAGTCAATTTCTCCAGCGCCGCGATCGGCTCATCCGCGACAGTCTGCAACTCCTCATCCGTGAACGGGTCTAACGCATCGCAGATGAACAGTACGTGCGTCGTGTCATCATCCAGAGCGGTTCGCAGGCCTTGGCGCCAATTCCACCTCCAACATGTCACGCCCTTGTCGTCGCACCACACCACCTCTCCAACATCTGGATGTTCTACCGCAGTCTGGCCTCCGGCCATGACCTCAAATTCTTCCCTTCCGGTCGCTCGTATGAGCTTCGGCGGACCAGTGTACTTGCCAAGATCCTCGCCACCCAGCGGAATCTGGTGCTTCACACATATCGCGTTGTGGATATCTGTCAGGCGGTTGACGCGCGGTAGACCAGCCGTGGGCGTGACTCGACGGGTCAGAGCTTCCAATGAGTTCCTGGACTTGGCTGGCTTCGCTCCAAAGGCCTTATATGCTTCACGCCATGCAGCTACATGCGAGATTTCGGTGACTGGCTGCGACGTCATCTTCGTCCGAGCAGCCTCCTCGGCTTCGACCAGCATACTCGCGCTGAGATCGTTGCTGGCACCTGGAGGGATCCCATCTACCGCAATGAGAAGGGCGCGATAATCCGGTCGCAATTCGAAGACTTCCGGCGCCACGCCTGCCTGATCCAGATAGGCTTGGAGATGTTGAATGGGGGTCATTGTTCTACAGAGTGTACGAGATGCAGTAGAATGGGGCTTACGGAACATGGATGGAGAGCAGCCGTAAGGGACGGATAGATGATGCTCATGTACCACTCACACTTGTTGCTGAGACACGATGCCTCCAGATTCTCTTCGACGTGCAGCTTCCCACATCATTCCACGACGCCCTGTCGAGTACATAGTCGCTCTTTGCTTCCGTTGCCGGGAGGAATCATTTGAAGCCAGTGGGATGCCTCGAGATCGCCAGGGCGCGGCGTAGTTTCCGTGGGTCGAGTGAAGAAACTGGCCACAGAGCAAGACCTCGCTGCTCTTCGTCCGCGTCGAGTAGGACATTCCGAGGTCGCTTGTTGTCTCAGCAAGTTCACGCCAAGCAATTTCTTCATTTCCGGTATGGCTGGTCATGTCAGATTGAGTCGAGACAACAGCTCGATTTCACCACCACCGCGCCCCGATCCCATTACCTCCTCTTGAACACCTCTTGAACACCTCCGCGCTCGAATCCACGCATGCCGTGGTCACGTGTAATTTCGACCGCTCAACATGTTGGCGACATTGATGCGCCATGGCGAAGTGTCATCGCCATCGGCTGCGGCGGAGGCGCGCCTCGTCACACCTTAAAAAGTCAAGGTGCCCTTTCATCAAGATCCACTACAAATGATCTGGCGTTACGGCACGACACACGGAGCAACAGTGGTGATACTGTCCAAGGAGAATACCGACAATGGAGATCTAGCTAGGACTACCCACTCGAAGCGACCGCCAGGATCTTGAACCTATACGGATATGCATACTTGCGCTGTCCAAGGCTCGTCAATGCTCATCCAGCCAACACGCATACTCAATTCAGAACAAGAATATCAGCAATCCCTTCCAAATTCTCGCTCAAATTAGCGCGGCGGGCTGACGACCGTGGTCTTCACGCCGCGGTAAGCACCTGGCGACAAAGGTCCGTCGTCTGGATCCGAGCTCTGACCAGGATTGTGTTCATTGTTCGGAGTCGCGAGACCATTCTTCTCCGGAATGCCATGACTCGATGCGGTGGGAATATCAGAGTAGCGCATGTCCGTGTTGCTGGTATAGCTGTGGTAGAGCTCCAAGCCTTCATCTAAAGTCTGCTCGGGGTCAGTAGGAGGCATGTCCTCCTGTGCGGCAATTCGCTCTAGGTCCTTATCTAGAGTGCAAGGGTGCGCGCTCTCTGCGTCTGCATCGTCAGCGCGCTCCGAGTCTTCGCCGATGTACGGCATTGCGCTGAGGGTCGCAGTAGACTGTCGCTGGTGCAAAGAAACACTTGGAGATCCTGACGGCGACTGCTGCGGTGTGTCGAACGGGCAAGACTGCACCTCCCGCCAGAACTTCGTCTCGCCGGGTGACAGGGCCGGAGTGTCTTTAGAAGGCGAGCTTGCAAGATAGCTGCTGGTGCTTTGTGGCTCTTCGTCGGCACTACCAGCATCAGATCGCAGCAGGACCTGCGTCGAGAATGGAGTCGGCGTCATTGAACCCGAACATTCTACCGTGACTGGGTTCGGGTCGAATGTCGTGCCTGACAAGGGGTTCTGCAGCTCGCAGATCCCAGCGAGATCGGCCTGCAGGTCAGAATCCATACTGTAGCAGCTCGCATTGCCTAAATCATGTCTCGAGCGCGCCTTTGGAGGTGAATGCTCGTCGCCACTGGATGAGCCCTCTTTGGTTCCGGCCTCGTTCTTGGTCTCTGATCGAAGGACCGATAGAGCGAGCGCGGAGTCCATGTCCTCGGAGACGACCGCTTCACTCTCGCCATCGCGGTTCCGAATGTCTGTCAAAGCAGCGTATCTCTTGGTGCGCTCTGCACGTCCTAAGTCAAATTCAACTCGATCGCCCGGCATGGGCGACTCTCCATGATCTCTGGCGGAGACAGTCGAGCACGTCTCTGGACTTCGACCAGACTCGGAGGGCTCGACTTCGAGATCGCTCGATTCGCGTCGTGGTCGTGGCGATGTATCAATGGCGTCCTCCAGTGACTTCCTGGCATCGTACGGCGGGCTGGAGTTCCATGGCCTGAAAGTCCACAAAGCTGCGGCTGTATTTGAGCTCCCAACTCCAGTAGCCATTCGCTTTGGGCCGGGGTCCTGGTTCTTTGTGAGAAGCTCATATATCTGTATCACGGATGACTTCCGATAGAAAGAGCCGTGCGCAATGTCCTGATCTGAACCGTCGATTGATGGCTCGTAGGCGTCGTGCTTTCTAGCGTCATCGACATTACTAGGAGTGTTTTCGTTGGACAACGCATCCAGACGCGAGTGGTCGTGGCCTGCGTTGGCCATTGGGGCTGTACTGTTCTCTGTGGCGACCTCGCAAATAGTTCTTTCTGGACGTACTGCTGTCTCGCTTCCAACAATGCTTGCGGCGTCAGGCCTTGTCACTGGCGGTGCATTATGTCCGCTTAAAGAGGCCGTCTCTAAGCCGAAAGACGGGTTTTTGTGAGGTGGCATCTCAATATCAGACCACTCGCACACCTGCACCTTGACTGCAGAAGCTTTCGGCTGGTCTGTGACAATGGCGGAGCTCTCCATACTGTCGACCGACATTGGCAAATCATTGTCGTTGAGAGTCCGTGGCTCTGCGCTGTCGGCTGACTGCAACGTGATTTTTGGTCGCAGCGGCAGCGTGACTTGTGCTTCAGAGGTTGGTGGTCCGTCTACAGCAAGATCACCAATAGCGTTGCCAGGGGCGAAAGGATCCTCGCTTTTCCAGTTTCCAGTCCGGGGGCATTGATGGCCTGCTGATGGCATTTGAAGATGTGCCCATTGTCTGGTCAGCTTAGGCATGTCATCAGGGCAATCTTTGATTGTGACATCCGACACATCTCCAAGAGTTGGGCTCAGTCGCTGCTTTGGCGTGAAGGTTGCACATTTCTTAGCCATGGCGTCAAGGGAGACCATTCTCTTCAGCGTTCGATGTTCTTTTTTCTTGATCTCATTCTTGTATTCGACATTCCTTTCGAACAGTTCGGTCTCATCGTCAGCGCCGTCAACACCCGCATGCTTTGAGAAGTTCTGCTCCGGTGATGCTTGGATCAGGGCCTCAGGCTTGGCAATCGACAAGAGACTGCCGTCGAGCTCAAGGCTACGATTCGCGCCTGGCATTGGTGTAGGGGCTCCTGGACTCGCCCAGATCCCCTTCTCGTCTGCTTGCAAGCCGAGAAGTTCACGAGGTGGCCATGCCTTGTCGGCAGAGCTGGGCTTAAGGTTTATGTGATCAACGGGACCCTCTCCAGGAATGCGTGTGTAGTACGTGGGTAACGGCCTGGCGCTGACCATGTTCCTTGGATCCGTCTGTCGCATCAGCTCGGAGTCATCCGGTGGCGTTCTTCCAAAACAGGCCGGGACAAGAGCCGATGGTGGAAGATTCAGCGCTAAGGTCGGTAGTGGTGTTATGTTGACGGGCGATGAAGGAAGCGGCACAAATGCAGCGTCTTCGTCTGATGATAAAGAAGATTCACGTTGCTCAAGCACTTTCTCTGGCGAAGTAGTGCGAGCGGCCGTGGCCTTTCTGCCCAGCCCGCGGAGGCTTCCCACCAGACTTTTCGCAGTGCTGGATTTCCTGGCGTGACCTTTGACAGCATCGCCGGTAGGAGTCGACATACTATGTGCGGCTACAGCGCAGTCCGCTTCAAGTCCATGGATGCTACTCAGCGCGCCGCGCTTGTGCCTGCCTGTCGCGCTCTGTGTGTGCTGACGTAAAGATGCGATCGCAGTCTTTGGCGTGAAGGTGCGGTGTCGTAGCGATGTCCGCTTCGATGGCGTTACTGGACCATCATCGTCTGAACGCTCAAGCTCGGGTGACAGGAGCCCGCCATCATGTGTTTCGTCGGCTTCAGGTTGCCTACCTCGACCACTACAAGGCAGAGTTCAGCAGTCTTGCGTTTTCAAGGAGCTGTCAAGTACGTACGTCTCTGCTCTGACACCATCATGCTTGTTCAAGTAGACCTTGGCATGATGTGCGCCTTTCGATGCCCACTCGCGAGCGCTTCCGAACCACGACTTCTTTCTAGTCAGGGTGAGGCCGCTCTCGAGGTTGCTTTGTAAAGCGTTTCGTGCTGGAGAAGGTGGCATTGCCCCTTTCCCGGGCTGTGGCGCCATCGCCTCCGCTCGAGACGACATGGCTGTGTTTTGTGCCTTCAGGATTGGTGCGTACGATGTATGATGTGCCTTGTTTATTTAGGAAGAGATGTTTCAAGGCCGGCACGGGTGCGGCAGCAACACCATGCTGTACAGCAGTTGCCTGTCGTCAACAGTGACTGCCATGCTTTATTGAGAAGGCGCTGCGATTTGCATTACCTGCGAGCGCATCTGACGCCGATACTGACATACTCTGGGCAGTTGCAAGCACGAAGGGAAGCTCCCACGGCCCATCGTAATCTCGTCGCACAGAATAAATGGGACAGAGATTGACACGTTGTCGACTGGGTAGAGACGCGTTGAACGCACTGCATCGTCTGGCATGGATTCTGCGAGCATGCACAGCGGTCTTGAGTGTTGTAGGCACAAGTGTTGCCGAACATGCAGCGTATGGGCGCTTGCGACTACTCGACTCCCAGCTGGACACGGTATCTCTCCTCTCACTCCCACTCAAATCAGGACCAAATTCTTGTTGGGCTCTCTGGTATCCCACTGACGATTGGGGACGGGGATAGCTTTTCGGCTTTTCGTACGCTATAACATGGTCAGGTGCGTGAGATGGTTCTGCGTTGTAATCGAGCTTCGGCAACACCCGCCGAAAGCGGCCCGACGAGTCCCTGCTGTGTGTGGAACTTGTCAGTCGCGACTCCAACCTGCCACTTCGACCTTGCGCAACACATCACTATATCAGCACCGCGCACATCGAGAGGAAAGCGGTATTTCCGATATTGCTACATCCACAAGTCCGACAGTATTCCCAAGCAGCCCGCGCCATGTCGAACAACAAGAAGCCGCTCGATCTCAATGCTATGCTCAAAGAGCGTGAGTACTACCACCATCTGGCTAGAGTCAAGCTCCCAGAATGCTGACATGCTTACAGACCGCGAGAAGGCCATCTTCGAGATCAAGGCACAAGAAGTCTTCGGACAGCGATCGCGGACTCCAAATGCGCGAGGCAAAGCTGCGGTCGGCGGCAGTCTGGCCAGCAGCATGGGTGTAAACAAAGTATGCACACCACGCAACTTCCGCCCAGCATGCGAGCTCAATTGCTGACACCTCTGACAGCGCACTGCTTCGCTCCCTCGCTCGAACACCGCTCCGCCGCGCAACAACCGTCCTCAGCCACAAGCTCGACCAGTGCCACAGGCTCGACCATCGGCACCGCAAGCTCCTCGTGCGCGCGACATCAATATTCAGCATCCAATACCGGATCCACTGCCTGACGCTAAGAGCAATGGACATTCAGGATACGATGCACCTGCTGCTAACGGCAATGGCGCAAGCATGAGCATAAGAGGCGCAGCTGGCCCTTTTGTGGTTCTGGCAGCAAACTTTGCACCAGGCACCACAGCAGCCGACATCGAAAGCGTCATGCAAGAAATCGGTGGAGAGTGCTCCTGCAAGATTTTAGAGCTCCGACCAGCTGTGTTGGCACAGATGACTTTCACTGAACGAGCTGGCGCTGAGAAGGTGATTAGCACATTCAATGGGAAGAAGGTATATATGACTGGACACGGTGATTCCGGCACGGTCTGACAGCTTTTAGGCCGACGGTCGCACTCTGCACGTCTACTGGAACGGCACTGCAGCAGCACAGCCCCAAGCAGAGGTCGAAGCCCCTGTGGATGCGGTGATGGACGATACCATGGAGGTCGACGAGAACGCAGAGTCACGAGAGGCTCAAGACCGACTGCGCGAAGAGCGTCGAGGAGGCCCGGACCGTAGGCCACGAGACGACTACCACGCCGCACCCCGAGGCAACCGTGGCTATGAAGACGACTACTACCGCGGTCCAAGACGAGCAGAGCCCGCTTATCAAGACGGCAGATATGGCTACCAAGGCGATCGCTTTGGCGGACCCAGAGGCAGATACCGCGACGAAAGCCGGATGTATTCTGATGGCATGAGACGCGGCGGCGGTGGTGGTCAGAGCTACAGGTAAACGCAACATGTACAGAAGCTTTGTTGCAAAACGTGAGAGATTCTCCTCAGTCGCACCGCTTCTGCCCCCTTTTGTCGAGAGACCTAAGCTGACATGCCTTACCGTTAGGCCATAGGATGGTTTCAGCGATGATGACGACCGGCACGAGCCTGCAGAACACAACGGTCCTGCTGACCTTGACGAGCTCATTCATCCTGACCGACGGAATCGCATCCGGTAGTGTAGATGCAAGCATTGCCAGTGCTCTGACGCTGGGGATAAGAAGAGGCGCAGGTGGCACGATCACCACGGGCCCTGCTGCGTGAAGGTGAGCGATAGGACATCGGGTAAGAAACGAGAATGTAGATGGGCACATCGCAGCGAAGCTGTTGCCACTACCGAGGAAGACGTCACATTCTGTTACAGGCATATGGGCAAGGAACCAGACGTAAGTAATCCATGGATGCGCCGGCACATTCGCTAGCGCCTCCACAGAAGGTCGAGTGGGAGAGCATGCACTGAACAGTACGCTCGCTATGAAATGGAACGTCTTCGCAATCTCAGGCGGCTCATATGCCATTTCCAAGTTTTTCGAGAGAGAGCTATGGTGTTCACGAATTACTCCGAGGGGGTGCGCTGTATGTCTTTTGTATGGCCCGGGAAGGCTCGTCGGAGTCCGCACCGGACGATACACCTAGAAAATGACTTCCTCTGCACTGGGACTGGAGAGTGCAACGTGGCTGCCGCCCAGAAGTCTATGCCGTTGTGAAGACCAGTGGTCCTCGTGCTGCCGCGGCACGTGGATGCGTCAAGCTCTCGTGTTCCGACCAACCACCCACGCATCTCCTCTGCTCCTACCACCGACGACCGCATTCCCCTCACTCCTCCACTGCAAGCCACGTATAGAACGTGTCGGCCACTCCACCGCCAGCCACGTGTGGAACGTGACGGCCGGACAACATACATTGCAAACTTAGGGCTGCATGTACTACTGTATGTACTGCTCAAAGCACACCGTCGAGCTTCCAAGCTACCAACTACCTACCTGCACATGGCGACTTAGACTTTCCTCGCGCTCGGTCGAGACGAATCACGACGCAAGCCACGGAACCCCATAGACGAGTAACGTCAGCCACGAAACGCCTAATAATTGCACACGATGCATTTGGTCTGCACGATCTCGTCTGTGCCTACTATGTTTTGCCGGTGGCCATGGCACCGTCATGCGTCTCGCGCTTCTCCTCGCTGATGATCCAAGATTGACCTACCGCCGTCTCAGGCCTTCTCAGGCAGCCACAACTGCCATTGTGAGGACTGCGAAGCCTGGGTCATAGCTAACTGCGGTGTAGCGCACGCGGTAAATGTACAAAAGACTTTCGATCGCTCTGTCGGTTGGTCATGGATTGCTGGCTGTGGTGTCGCTGTCCCGCGGACCATAACGATCTTGCTTTGAGCTACTACGGTGAGTCCGTGAGGTTCACCTGCGCTGTAAGTCCTTGGAAGTTGCTTTAGGGATTGCTCATATCATGTGCTTCCCTTCAGGTCCGGGGAAAGGAAGGTGTAGGTGGCTCTCATCCTTTGGCGCTTCCCACTTCGGTCAGTTGTTTTCTAAGTGCCGGACTTTGCAAGGCTGCCTCTTGAACAGGCTTGAGAGTAGCTAGGAAAGTATTACCACAGAGCCTCGAGTCCACTTACGACAGCCGGACATCATTACTCCTCATTTCCAAATGCTGCGCGCACAAGAAGAAGCTGTTGCGATCACACGACATCAACACAACACAAGATCGTTACGGCGTCAAGGCCACACATTCACCAACATGGAACGAGCCCATCAGCTATACAAGTCCTTCCGGTCGTCCATAGCCCTGATCACTTTGACCGTGGCATACGCCGTCTTCACAGACCAGTTCCTCTTCGCAGCCATAATACCGGTGGCACCTTTCTCGCTCCATACACGAATCGGCATACCACAAGATGAAGTACAATATTGGACCGCCATCCTCCTCGCCGTCTTTGGCATTGCAGCTTTTGCAACATCAGCACCATGGGGATGGTACACAGACCGGAGTACATCTCGACGGATACCCTTCATGATCGGGTTGATGATACTGCTTGGAGCCACCGTAATGCTTTGGTTTGGTAACCATATTGCAGCACAGGTCATTGGGCGGATGCTGCAAGGATTTTCAAGCACTGTTGTGTGGACCACTGGACTGGCTGTGCTGGTTGACACCGTCGGCCAGGCACAGATTGGGGAATACATGGGATATGTTGGCATTGCTCTCAACATGGGAAGCTTAATAGCTCCACTGCTTGGTGGTGTCGTTTATCAGAGTGCTGGCTATGATGCTGTGTTTGGCATGATCGTTGTTGTGGTCGTCCTGGATATCTTGCTCAGATTCGTCATGAAGGAGAAGTACATGACCGTGGTAGAGGAGACTGTGCCAGAGTTGACCACAGAGACGGACCTAGAAGCAGCAAAGTCCGACAGAAAGATCTCCGTCGTCACCGTTCGTCCTGTCAGGGCAGACACGATGGAGTCTGTAGTTGGGCCTGGTACAATTTCACCGCGACGCCTCAGTGGACGGACAGTATCTTTGCCAAGCCGAAGACCTAGCGACGCACCAGCGCCTCCCATTGTAGCTGTGATGCAGAGCTGGAGGTCAGTTGGTATCACACCAGCAGATGGCCCGCTCCAAGCAGTCGAGGAAAAACCGAATGCCGAGATCCAAATCTCCGAAGAAGAGCTCCGCGCTTCCCTCCAACGCTACAGCCTCTCGCCGCGGCCAATCGAGACATCGAAATGCCCACGCATCGTCCGCATGCTCTGCTCAACCCGCATGGTAGTCTCGCTTTGGGCAATCTTCGTCCTCGCGGGTACCTTTTCCGGCTTTCAAGCTACGCTTCCCCTCTTCGTCAGCAAGACCTTCCATTGGAATGCCACAGGCAGCGGTCTCGTCTTCCTCCCTCTCTCCGCACCAGCTCTCGTCGGCCCCGTCGTCGGAAAGCTCCAAGACCGCTTCTCGGGATCTGGACGCTGGTTCGCGACCACGGGCTTCACACTTTTGACAGTCGCACTGATCCTGCTCCGCCTAGTGGCACGCGATGAACAGGGCCAGAAAACACTTCTCGTGGTCCTACTGACATTGATCGGCTTCTGCATGCCCCTTACCCTCGAGCCACTCTTCGCAGAGATGATATATGGAGCAGATCAGATCGATATCGCAGATCGGGATGCTGGGGTTGTTAGAGCCAGTGGAGCTGGATCGTATGGTCAGGCGAATGCTCTGTTCAATATGGCGTGGACTGGTGGAAATGCTGTTGGCCCTGTATTGGCCGGTCTGATGATTGAGCATGCTGGATGGGCTGTCATGACCTTGACGTTGGGGCTGGTCAGTGGTGTCACCGCTGTACCCGTGTTTCTTTGGTATGGCGGGTGGTTGTTCGCGGATGAAAAGTGACGAGAAGGGATGATGCCTTTTTTGATGTCTGATAGCGTTCAAGCGAATCGAAAAGTACTAACGTGTAGAAGACTGGACACAAGATCCAGGAAATAGATGGAGGATATCTATCACGGCCTGAGCTTAGAGTCGTTTCTCTCTTAGCAAAGACGGAAGACCTGCTATGTGCGATCTACTTGACTCCACCCAAACCATACTCCTTCCATTCGGCCACTCCGAACACCGACACCGTCCCAATGCTCACATGACCGGCAATATCTCAATCGCCAACTAATCTCTTCTCTACCAAAATTCCCATCATAATACCCCAGTCCAGACCCCGGGCTTTCCCTTCGTGATCCACGCTGCTATTTTAGCTTTCGCTTTTGGTTCTCTATTCTACTCAACCCTTCTCTCCGGGCCCGAAGCGAAGAGAATTACCAATGGCGGCTGCAGCGCTCAATGTGAAGCGCCGGAACTCCGAGAGAGTACTCCTTCAAAGCTCTAGATGAGGACACTGGCAACGATGTGGGGATGAGTGTGATGTGAAGCTCTGGGAGATGTGGTGGCGAGAATGGTGAAATGATGAGAATAGGAGTGACGAAGGGTGAGAAGAGAGAGAGGCTGAGTGCCAACGTATGTTAGGGTGAAGGTTTTCGCAGACTTGGATGAAAAGTTGGCGGGAAGTGAGGATTTATTGGTGTGAGTACTTAGACGGATGTGATGCGGAAGGGATGCGAGCTTTTGTACATGACTGATGACTGGATTGTACAGCCCTTGCGACCATCGGCGTCGTATTGGAGTATCGATGTTAGGGTATTGCGAGCCAATCGTTGCAGAATGGACTGAACTTGGCTGAAAAGGATGGTCCAAGTATCGTCGTGAAGCGTCTCAAATTGGTGCGAGGCTGCACAGGTGGCATGGCTTGAGGACCGAGATAGCACTTCGATGATGGTAGGAACGTATGATAGTGCGGTCAGGCTCGTTGAGGAAAGCCTGACGTGTCCTTCAGAGCGTGACATCGCCACCAAAGCCGACAGGTCTCCTGCGAGGCTGACCTTCCACCGGATGCTTATATGGGACAATAGCCAGCACTTGGTACAGACGTCCCATGCCTTGCGGGCTGATGTCTACCAAGCGTTTCCAGCCGCTTTCAATGCGTTTGACTAGGTCCGTGAGTTCGCTCTTGTCTTTACCGGTGGATCCTGCCCGCTCTTTGTCGACAGCCTTCTTGACAAGTTGTGCCGCGCGCTCTTCTATTCCCATAGCTGTCAAGAATCGAGCTTGATCAACGGGGCCATGGACTTCGACACCAGGCGATGAATTTATCGCGGTCTCGGCCAATGCCATAAAGTCGACATCGACGCTGATGTCCGTTGCACCAGCCGCGTCGAAAGGTGAAACGCGATTGTGAGCGCGAATGCCCCGTAAAGAATTGGTAGGTATTGTTGCGGCTGGTCCATAGTCGATGATTATCGCGGCGCCAGAAGGCTCTGCTTTTCGCAAGGGTGCCTCTTGCGGTCCAGGAGGCACAATTCGGCCAGTCATTGCTGATCTGGGCCTTGACGCTGCAGCAAATTCTTCCGGATTCGATCCCCCGAGCCTAATGGCAAAGTCTCGAGCGTATGCTTGACTTTCCGGGCTAATTTCGATTGTCGCGCCATCTGTCCCCTTTAGAGCTCTGTACCGAGGCGACGTTTCTGGAAGGTACATCGAGTGGGGTGTTTGCGTTCGTGACAGGGATAATTCGAATTCCGGTTCTTCTTCCCTCAGTCGATGGGGCGGTCTAGGGGAGACGAGTAGTTCCCGCCACTCACTTGTAGCTGCCTGACTTCGCTGCGGTTTGATGGAACCCGTCGGTGTCTGCATAGGCATAGCTTGTTCTGCCTGCGATAGCTTCGTGGACTGGAAGATGTGAACGGGGAGGGCATCGAAGAACTCATGTGCGATGATGAATGGTGTCTTGAGGGCTTCTCGTGGTACGAAGCGAACATCCTCTGTCCATATGATCATCAAGTCTGGCGAATGCCTGCTGACGCTTTGCCAGCCTAGCTCGCTCTTTTCGAATGCGTTCTCTCCACAGAGTAGCTTGTGTTGTGATCGCCGCAGCGTTTCGCTTGCTTCGACCAGATATACAGCTTCGATCGCCTTGGATAGTGGTGGGAAGTTCCGCACAGTCTGCATTGGTCCGTCAGGCACATCGCCATCCCATCATAATGCAACATTCTTACACGAAGCAGATCATCCATAAGCGTGCCTCTACCGGGTCCTACTTCCATCAGGTAGACGCCCTCGCTCTTTCTGCCTTGAGCCATCCATTCTGCCACTACCCATAGCCCTATGAGCTCACCAAAGATCTGACTAATCTCTGGCGATGTGACGAAATCTCCTTTTGTGCCAAATGGATCGCGGTCTGGGGAGAGTGCTCCTGTGTAGTATCCTCCCAGGTCGGAGGTTAGGACCTGTCGCATGTACGAAGCTACAGGCAATGGTCCAGTCGTCTAGCATCTCGTCAACGGCTGTAGCGGCGATTCGGTCGATGTTGGCCTCGTACTGTGATCGCCTCAGCCAGCTGCTTCGCCAATGGGGTCGACCATTTGTGGCCATCATCAGTGGAGTTCCATCTCACGCCCAAGACTCGACATGATGGCACTATCGATCGGTGGACATTGCGAGACAATTGCCGGGCTGTACGCGACAGACTACTCGGCATGGTCGATTGGTGCAGGGCGATGCATGAAGATATGCTGCATCATTGACGTGTTGCAAGGCGATATGTACTCATAAATTGACGCTAAAATTTGGCTTGGGGTTGCGCCCCGGCCCCGAGCTCTTTCCAGCCTCGTCTCGTCGTCAAGCCGAGCAACTTCTTCTGTGCGAGCAATGCAAAGGACAGCATCAACCCCCACACCATGAGCATACCGCATCAATAATATCACCCTCAACATCGCTCACAACATGTCCGACCGACGTAGTGAGTCTCGTGGCCGCTCGCGCACCCCAACACCTCCCGTGCCCGCCGAAGACGATGCGCGACAATCACGCGACAACAATGCTCCCTTCCTGAACGGCACTGGCATCAAGTCCCGCACGCCCTCCCGTACACCAACCCGCCGAAGTCGTAGCTATTCCCGGAGCAGGTCGCCACGAGGACGATCTCGCAGCGCAAGCAAGTCCAGATCCAGGTCAAGGAGCCGCTCCGACAGCCCAAATCGCCCACGCTCTGCCAAAATTGTGATTGAGAAGCTCACCAAGAACGTCAATGTCACTCACCTCCGCGAGATCTTCAGCACATATGGCGAGATCCAGGATCTGGAGATGCCAATGAACAAGCACTTCATGACGAACCGAGGAATTGCATATGTGCTTTTCTCGCAGCCTTCCTACGCGGAGAGTGCAATTGCGAACATGCACGAGGCACAGCTGGATGGAGCATTGATCTCGGTCAGCATAGTACTGCCGCGACGGAGATTCAGCCGGAGTCCGCCGCCAATGAGACCACCACCGAACAGATTTGGTGAGCCGCACCGACACCGCGAGGGCGGACCGCCGCAGAGACCGCCGCGGGGAGGAGGAGGATACGGAAGGCCGCCTCCACCAGGTAGGGGATCGCCAAGCTACGGCGGGGCCGGACGAGGTGGCAGGAGAATGAGCCCAGGGCCGAGATATGGTGGAAGAGGTGGTGGAGGTAGTGGAGAGTACAGAGATCGACACGACGATCGTGATAGCTATAGGCCGAGAGGAGAGTCACGGAGCAGGAGTCCGCCAAGGAGGGGAGGAAGTCCGCCAAGGAGAACGAGAAGCCCAAGCTACAGTCGCAGTCCACCTCCACGTCGGGAGCACGGTGGAAGGAGACGACGCAGCCCAAGCTACTCAAGCGACAGCCGAAGCAGAAGCCGCAGCCCGAGCCGAGATCGCCGCGGTGGGAGAAGATAGGCGAGTCTGTCTCCACGACGAGATCACTGTGGCAGGGCCCTGCCCAGCCCAAGCAATTCGTGCGTCAGTTGGAGCAAAAGTCGCAGAGTCAGCAGACAACGTAGACGACAAGTGGGCTCGAATCGACGACAAGATCCATCATACGGTGAACGGCAACGGCGATCACACAGCACGAGCCACTCAAACGACCGCCGGAGCAGAAGCCGTAGCGTCAGCAGGAACGGACGGATGCAATCACGATCTAGAAATCATCCTCCCCGGCGCCATGGCAGCTCATTCAGACCAAGCGTTCGAACCTGCTCGAGCTGTTCGAATTCTGGTCGGAGCACCGGCGGCGCCAGCCGGAGCTACAGCAGGAACCGTCATGGTGGAAGACAATAGTTCTTCTTCCGCTATCTTCGTTGGCGCGCACCCGGCGGACAACCCATTGCAGCCATGCTAGGATTATACAACGGGATGGGATACGCTCGTGTTGTTAGCAGGACATACAACTTAGAAACGGTCGTCGAAAACGTTGAATATGCAAGGTGTGCCTACTTTCCGGACGACGACGGAATTGGTCCGAATCTGCCAGAGGACTTGGTCGAATTGTGGGCAGACATTTTCAGCATACTCCATGACGCTGACTAGCGAGCGTAAAAGTTCCTTTGACGCACCTTGAAATACCGTCATCCCTGACGCTGGGAAGTGATAATACCCTGTACAAGTAAAGTAGATCAACGCAGCTAAGGAAAGCTTTTGGATCGTGAGCGACAATTTTCATTCTAATATCGCTACACGTATGCGACGTTCCCATGCCACTTGTGCAACACGCTGCACCTTCCAGTTGAAGGAAGCAAAGCCACGTAACATTCCTTCATCCGAAAGATGACAGAAGGAAAGCCTCGCCATCAAGAAACGCCGGCCAGTGATCTTCTTGTCTGCTGTTGTGTCGTGGTTCACATATGCACATGGAATGCCTACTCTTCTCGTTTTCCTCTACCTTTGCCGTCTCGCCTCGTATCGTGCTCTTGCTTCACATCCTTTCCTCGTTGTCGCGTAAGAGCCCGATCGGCGTGGGTATGTTTCGCACTTAGTATCCGACCTTGATCAAGTAATCCCCAAGCTGCTCGACTGTGTTCGCCGCACTGCCTGGCTGCACGCTCTCGGGATAGTGTGCTACGAGGATAGCCTGTGTCGTTTTAACGATCACGACCCCTTCCCGTCCCTGTTTGTTCCAAGTCAGCATCAGCTCCCACAGATATCCTACCATATCCTCTTGGTCACGCTCCGTACCACATGGCATCTCCCTTCCTGTTATCTTTCATCGTATCGCATCCTGGGCATCATCTCACTCACCTTCTTCCCGTAAATACTCCTATCATCCGCCTTCAGCACCACGAACTTCTCCCCAGCAATGTGCAGACCTGTCGACTGGACTTGCTTCACATCGGCGGTGTCTTTATAGGCGGTGACGATCTCTTTCATCTCTTGCGGCGAGACTTGGAAACCCGACGAGGTGGCCCAGACGCTGTCGCCTGCAGCGCTGAAGATTGCGGCTTTGTCGACGTTGCCGGTGCCGACGAGGCTGAGGGATTTGATTAGTGGATGTGGGTCCGCAGAACGGGAGAGAACGGATACCTCTGGTCGACGTAGGCTGGCAGGATGTGTTAGTGGGTGGTCTTGAAGGTCGCGCCTGTAGGTAACGGGGACGTACCTTGCCAAGACATGGTTGTTGTGGTAAATGGTGTGCGGTGAGAGGAAGGTGGCGGCGATTAAGGAGAGGTGGTGTAGGTGGTGCAGGTGGTGTTGTTGGTCGAGTCTCACGGGAGCGCTTGGTTAATGGTTGTCAAGAAAGTTGAGCCGCTTGTTGATCGTGGTTGACTGCTGTCAGGCACTTGACCAGGATCATCGGGCTCGCGGGGCACAAAAGTCTGTCGGTAGGGGTCCACTCCAGACCGCGACTTCGACCGCACGACCTCCATCGATCATTCACTCATCAGGCTGCATCAACTTTAATTGGAGATTTCACCCATGGGCTGCCATCTGGAGCTACAAGGTCACCAGGGCGACCTTCGATGCGTCTCCAACACCAGTAAGGTACGGTCGACTGATGAATGGAAACAATGACCGTAACAGGAGATCATGGAGCGCAGCAATCAAGACATCGCCCCTAGTTAGTGCCATGTGTCGTTGACAGCATCCGATGTCGTCCAAGTACCGAACACTAGATACGCCTTTCTACGCAGTCTTGCGACACAACATTGTGCTCCCACCGAGGCTTTTGTCCTAGTAACTCGCGCCGAAAGTCATGCATGTGCGATGCGCAGATGGGTGGGCCGCTCTGCGTACGCTCTGGATGTTAGACAAAGCTTGTCATCATCCTCCGCAGAACCCTCCTATTCATTTTCTGCTCTACCAGGACATTGCTTAGTGCCCCTAGTGGACGTTGCCGACATGCATCGAAACAACACGCCTACCTTCGGCTATATATCAGACGCTTGCCAGTCATGTGGGCTCTTGAACATAAGCGTCTCGCTGCACCAAGAGTCGCTTCCTGTGTTTCCTGTACCAATCTTGCGGGCAAGTTGTATCGTGAGCCAAAATCCCAGGCTGATCCACCACGATAGCTTCGCCGCGATATTAGATCATGTGTCGCAGTCTTTCCGGGGCACATTTGTCCTTGAAGCTTATCAACGCGAGCCTCGACTTGAGTTTTTCTGGGGGTCCCATGTAGTAGTAGATCGCGGACCCGGATCTAGTGGTGGCCCAAAATGGTCCCGAGTGAGGGTCTTCAATGTCAAGCCGGTGCTGTTCTATGCACATAGGAAGACGTTGGCCATACAAGTCTGCTGGCCAGCCATATGGGGCGCACTGTGGTCTCGGTGAGTGCTTCTGCAGCTCGTGGCTAGCATGGTCTGCTGACCATAAATAGTCTGGAGTGCCGTCGTGTCTATCGTTGGCGCCAGGTCTGTAGGAGTCATCGACATTCATCTTCAGCTGCTCCACGGTGGGATCAATGCCTATTGTTCTCGTCTCATGGAAGCCTATCCACAAGATGAGCTGGAAGCCCTTCTCAATCTCAAGGGCGAGGACGATGGGACCGAGGAGCATGCCCGCAATTTTGTACAGCATCTGTACAGGAATATCTTCGACAAATGATTCAACACGGTGATCGGTGGCTACGTTAGCATGTTCATAGTTGCATTGATCGGGCGGAGTTCGAAACTCAGCATTCACTCGTACATAGATAAAGGACGACAGCGACGAAGTACATGACATAGATTGAGATCTACCGCCCATTCGTAGTAGCATTGTTCGATTGCATGTTGCTAAAGTGTAGCATTATCAGCAAGTGGAACGTATCTCTTCACAGGTCGGTACACGCGACGCAGCACACTGACCTGAGCCCGGACGGCTCTTCAGCATGCCCTTTGTGTAGACTTGCGTCCACCACCTACAGGTTCCCTTTGTGTTTTCTTTCAATACACAACACAATGCGCTCTTACGACACCAATAATGAAAGGTTTTCGAGTCATATGCAGCACTCTTGCGCGGCGCTCTGTACGTTCTGTCCCTGAAGTGACATTACTTGCTCGCAGTGTCGAGGAAACATTAGTACAAATCGCATATACCATATCGGATGTCCATTCAGTAATGGACGATCACAGCAAGCTCGCTGCAGCGCAGGATCGTTGCGGCACAATGAAGCACATTCTCTTAGGCTGCATCGACGATCGCCGTCGACTCAGAGCAGAGCTTCACGACAGACGGGACAAACTCGAGTTTCTGGACGAACTCTGCCGTGGCCCTCAATGCGATGCTTGGGTCAACGAGCATCGGAGAACTCTGGATCATTTCGAGGACATGAGGAAGGTGTATTGCGCGACTCATGCGCGCATTCGAAGGCTTGATGAGGCGGTCAGGGTGGCCGAGGCTGATCTTGTGGAGATGGAAAGCAGACTGAGGCGTCAGCAAGAATGTCAGGGAGGGTCCGCGACGCATCATCACCACCGTCGTCCCACGTCATCCTCCGGTCGTGGGAACGGGCCCCCGTACTCCAGTCGTGCTGAGAAGTCTGAGCGCGGTAGTGCTCGTGAGGCATACACTGGCACCGACAGCTCGTACAGATCGAGGAGATCAAGCATGCCACGACATACCCAGCCTCGCTACGAGTATCATGCGCCCGATGAAGGAAGATCATCCACATCAAGAAGGCCGAGTATGCCGCAGCCTCGCTGTGAGTACCGTCGCCCTGATGACCACTACTTCAATCATGAACACTCGATTCACGGCACACCCGATACTTCCTCTAGATCAAGTGCGACCCCGCCTCGAGCAGCCGGAGCTAGTCGCACATCTCCCCTTCCATTTCCACCCTCCCAGCAGACCATCAGGAGTTGGCGTCAATGCGTTGATGACTGCTTCGCAGATTATTCCAAGATCCAGGAATTCCCGCATCCGCCCGTCGTAAAAGACAAGGATAGGGAAAAGAATCTAAACGTTATCTTCTCGACTTTGAGAGGCTATGATCTGAAGAGAGAGAGACTTCGATGGCACCCTGATCGGTTCTCGGCATGTTGCAAGGATAAGCAGGAGGAGTGGAAGGAGGTCGCGAAGAGTATCTTCGTGGTTATGAATCGGGCGACGGAGGAGAGGGAGAGGTAGAAGAATACGTGCGGTATCGTGGATTTGTAATGGAGAATTTGAGCTTTGCAAAATGTCTTTCATCCCATGATGGTGAAAGAAAGCTGGTGTGGCCAAAAAATACAGGAAGATGATGTCCGTGGTCGGTGCTTGGCGTGCATACGCTAGCTTAAGACTACTCAGGATGGCCGCCTGAGTTGCGCTTGCGCCTTTGCCTTCGTTGCTTCACCAACATCGCCAAATGCCAGTTCCCATCGCGCTACGAATTGTCTACTTCTACAAGTCAGCCTCAGTGTAACAGCAGCTTTGGTAATAACAAGATGCCCTGGTTCTCTTTGGGAACACGGTCATCGTGATGTACTTAACGAACATGGTCAACATCCAGGCTCGACGATTGGTCCTTCGCGCCGCTGGACGAGAGGATGCAATCGCTCCACCAAATACTTGAAGCCTGAGACCATGACGTTCTAGTAGAGACCCATTTCCGTCGCTCGCTGTGTGTATTGACTTTGGCTTGCAGGAGCGAACTGCCGCACGCAGACCTCGCACGCACAGAGGCATGGCTATCATCAATGGTAGCCTCCAGCCAGAAACCGTCACTGACTTTGCCACCTGCCTGAAAGACGATGTTGAGTGTGAGACTGCTGATCTTCCGGTGTTCGCGAGCGCCAGACCACGTGTAATTGGCAAGGTGGGCATCTTTCGAGCTCTTCCATCTAACGAGATCGGATTCGTATTGGATCGGACATGCTGGTGTCGAGGGCCGGCCAAAGAGGCATTGACGACGATCCTAGCCCACCTCTTTAGCTTGAAGCAGGAATATGAAGCTGACGTCGCACTAAGAGAGGCTGTTCCGGCCCTGCGTGTGAACCTGTCATCGTGGAGCTACGAAGCCAGTGGTTGTATCCTTCGATCACAGCAGAAACTGAGCCGCGGAATCGGGCCAGGCTCGGCCTCTTGAAGAAGCTTGGCTTTGTTGAGAGTGGTCGTGCCTAGAAGAACTTCAAGCTGGGAGATAAGTGGCAGGATACACTGTGCCTGCAGCTTACTAGAGAGACGTGGCTCCATCAGTGTAAGTGATCGCGACCCTCTTACCCATCGTATTAAAGCAGACCGCCTTCCCGAGGACTGACTCGTGGAAGGAGGATCTCGGTGCGAGCGGCTCCGGTCGAAGCCACGCAGGATCCGAGGTCGTGAAGAGATTCTGAGCCCAGTCTAGCATTAATTCAATGCAAAAGATGTAAAATATATGGAGACAACAGGCTGCTACCTGTACTGTGGAGAATCACCCAGTGCCTGCCATAAGAAGCCACGGCTCCTCTTCTTGTTCTGGCTCTACGGGGATCGGCCCCCGAGCACTCAACAGCAATACCACCGACACACTCACCACCACCGCCACCATCATCACCGATGCAACAACCACCAAGATAAGGGCAACGATGCACAGGTTGGCCACAGTGGCGACGAGTACCTGAATGAGTAGCTTCCGGCAGATCTGCAAAACTGGATCAACGACCATCTCGAAATCTCCGACAAGCTTACCCTTCGTGCAGAGCTTCCCAAAGCGCAGCAGTAATTCGCTGACAATGCCCCGAGAGTGCATACACAATGACATTCCGCAGTGACATAAGCTAACAGTGCGCCAGGACACTGTCAACATGCTCTACGTATACCTAAGCGGGAGCTCCCTCGACAACTTCAAGCACATCTACAGCACCGAGGACTGTTACGACTCACGTCGTCTTCGTGCCCAGAGCTCCGAGTAGAAGACTACAAGCCACCCTACTCCTTCAAGCAGTACCGCAAGCAGGTGCCATTACTGTGTATTGAGGATGCACATCACAGCTTCTGCATCTACGCGATCTCGCCAGCAGTTTACGGGCGAGGTTCGACTAGGTCCGTGGTGAAGCTCCTTCAGAAATGTATAATGACACTTCCGAAGCTTGCCGATTTCGGCGCGAAGGCTGATCTAGTCGATGTGCGCTTGAAGTCCCCGGATATCCACAATTCGAAGTACTATTCTCGGAAGAACGTCGGATCGGGTGAAAGGCGTTTGACGGACAGCACATCAGCATCAGTACCGGACTGACAATTCTCACAACACAAGACGTCCGACTCACAGGTCGAATATGGTTAGAAGAACAATTCGATGAAATCGACATCGCCAGGGGAGGAACGCCGCACAGGGACCGAGCATCCTGAAGAGACAGACGCCTTTATCAGAGTCCGCGCACAAGCCCTCGCGATCAACCATGCTCTCAACACCCGGGATTTTGGCCTGCTCTCAGAGTGTTTAAGTAACGACTTCGTTGGATTTTGGGCGTTCTTTCCAGATATAGCGCTGGACAAAGGAAACTTCATCGAGTCGATTCGGTACAATGCTGAGCAATATCCCAACTGGCAGTGCAAAGCCGTCGACTTACATTTACACGGCACGGAAAGGACGTCTCGTGGCCAACCAGAGCGGGTGAGCATGATGGTCGTTTGCCAGCAGACTGGAGAGCCGGACGGCATTGCGAGGAACACGTTTATGATCTTAGAGTTCGGGAGGCCAGGCGATGAAGACGAAGCCGCCAAGGAGACTGAGTGGCTTTGTACGAGCTTGAAAGCCACTCAAGGTCTTGTGGCAGGAGATGCATGGTTAGTCTAAGTGATGGATTATTTGTCGAGAAGTCTGGTTTAGGTGTACGAGCGTCCGGTTGAAGGTTTTTGATCGCAGACTCCAAGCACCTAGAGTAGAATGAGTGCATACTGTGGAAGCGCTTTTATCCATGTCCCCAAACACTGGCTCGCAGGTCTTTATCCAAAGCAGTCTCAGCATGCTTGCCAGCAGCCGTTCGCTTCGCTTTGAGCCTCTTTTCAGTCTTCATGAACTCCCTAATGCCAACCGGTACACCGGCGAGAGGATCGGGATCATCTGTCGTGGTTTTGCTCGTATCTGGTTTCGGAGGAGGCACCCAATTCGTCTCGCTTCCTCCACCATCATCGTCCATGCTAACCGCGACATGGCTGGGTGTGCCAGCTTCTTGCGCCATCATGCCAGTCGCCTGACCGGTTGTCCTCTGCTCCATCATCTTGTGGTTGGCCGCATTTCTCTTGGCCAAATACTCTTCCATCTCCTCTCGATAAAGCTCCCAGACACAATTGACGCATCCAGACATGCAGCAATTGTCTGGCTCTTCGGGCTTTGGAGGTACAAGGACTCCTGCAATCATCTGACTTCTACTTTCTAGCTCCTTCTGCCTCTCCTCTGGTCCTGCCAGTCGTGAACCAAACACAAGTCGTGCTTTGGCCAGAGTCTCCTCTCTGGTCGTCATAGGCAGATCTGCAGGCGGCGATGGTTCCGGCTGGATTCTGGTCGCACGCTGAACCTTGTGCAAAGGCGCGTCGAGCATGTCGGCAACATAGTCAGTGAAGCCTTCAGAGTGCTTATCTGGACCTTCTTCCTGGTTGCGTCTCACTGTACAGCTGAGACATCGCGACTGCTGCCATCGCTTGAGTTGGTGGCCGGCGGGAAGCGCAGGTCGTTTGTTGGAGCATCTTCGAACAGCACGGAGCACAGGCTGCATTGTGGAGCGGCGCGAAGAGGAAGGACGTTAAATCTTGGATCTTGGATATTGGATGTTTCACAGCAGCCAATCGATGATGACGTAGAGCCCGAGCCTCGGGCCGGGGTTGTATGGTTTAAGAGGGATCAAGGATGTGCTAGAGTGCTCCTTCCTCCTTACATACGCGATAAGGCTTGATCTTCTTGACATCGACTGGTAATCCAGTCGCCCTGTACATATGAGTGGCGACGACACGACACAAGAAGAATCTGACACAATCTCGAAACGCTAGAAGTCTTGCCTCAATGTCTCATGCAGGCCATCTTCTGCTCGTTACTGTTCTCTTCGTAGACTGCCATGCCAGATCAGGTCTGCCTGGTGCAAGCAACGACAAGGGGTGATGGGCAGTGCAGAACCATGCCTGTCACTCTCATATCTGGTGGGACACAAAGATAGGCTGTCCATGAGTGCGGAGTCAAGCTTCCGTGTGCCTCCCACTGGCGGACAGAAGGGCCTTTGCCTCTGCTCTACATATCTTGACTCGAATTCTACTTAACCAAACCGGATCTTCCTCGCCCCCGACACTCGAGGCAAAATCACAGTACCACCATCGATGAGGCCACATACTGACCGCCACATTCATGGCACCAACGCTAAACGCATTGCACATGTCCCTTTGCGTAATCGGCCTGCATAGGCACACGCATTCAAAACAACGCTCTCCTGCTGCCGACAGCCCTACTGCAAGTTTTCGTACCAGCTCTGGCCTTGAACGATCATCTAACTCCTCGCTGGTTTGAGACCGCCGACCACACATCAAGGTGCTAATGCTTTCCGGGACATGCTCGAGACGTGTCAGGGCCGATGCGCTCTCTTGTCGACACAGCATGTCCATTCTCTATCACATCAGGACGTCGCGCTCCATGGCCGAATATGGATACTGTGAAGAATGGCGTTGTATTAAATTCAAACTTGATCAATCAGACAACGCCGGCGGTTGAGGAATCTGATGTCACTTTAGGCGTTGGAAGGACTTGGGGCAATGCGTACAGAAATAAGGAGCCCAGCGGTGATCATTGTTGCCCAGACTCCGAAGATTGAACGAACATACTCATACCATCTTCCGAGCTAAATCGAGGCAGTATTGTTCCAGGGCGGCCGAGCCGGAGAGGTTGCTATCGGAGGCCGTGCTCTTGGTGGAGGGTCATCGTGGACCAGGCTCCGAACTGGATTCCTTGCGGACAATGTGAACAACTAGTAGATGCTTGCCTGCAGACTGGTTGGTCAGATAGTATGGGCAGCTTCAACACACGCCTTGAAAAGCTGTTGGTGCTGACAGATGCACATGCACATCGTTCTAGTTAAAGCCAGCATGCAGGCGGTCAATACTGACGCAACTAATCGTCAAACCCTGTTCGTGGCGCCGAATGGCGGTGATAATAAAATCGGTATCGTGACACTCGCTTGCTGCGTTCGGTGGACCTGGCACCCTGGGGCTAGTATCGTTGCCATTAAAGGCAGCTTCACCAGCAGCGAGAGAGCACTTGACGCGATCTATCCCTTCACGGCACGCTCTAATAAGGACTTCAATGCTACTGTGGCGGTGCACTTCAGATTCAATGGCATAGACTGTGAGGAGACTAACGAAAGTTCCTTGGAAAATTTGCAGAAGCTCACGGGAGCCTTCTACGTCCAAAATTAAGTGGATGTACTGCCGCAATTCCGGAGCACTGTGAAGCAGAAGACAATCACTGAGCTCAGTGAAGAGCTTCCGGTAAGACGGCCTGTGGGCAATAGGTACGAGATCGTTCAGACACTGCACGCGCACCTGACTGTGCTGATTCTTACAGATACCTCACCACTCCAGTCGGCATTGTCAACAACCGCACGATGCTCCAAAACGTTCGAATCAACACAGGATCCTTCTACCGCTCCGCCTCCAACGCCATGTATCCCGCGAAATTCCAGTGCACTTTCGTCTACGAGCCATTACCGCATTGCTACCCCGGCCGCAGCATTGCCAGGGATTGCAACATGCTCGGCCTCAACAACACCAGGGACGACTATGTCATCGTCCAGCTCCAATCTCGCTAGGAAGATCCAGAAGTCGATCAGATCATATGTCAACATGCTGAGCAGTGGGTGAAGGACATTCTCGCGACGTATCCGGAGTGGGAGATGCCTTGAGAGTATTTGCCATTAGCTGCGCCGTGGCGGATTCCGCTGGGGAGTTATGATGAGAGTAATCTGGAGTCTATGCTCAAGGTCAGCGAAAAGTATGATCCAGAACGCGTCATCAGACGCTGCTGCGTTATGGCTCTAAGCTCAATGAAGCCGGTAAGATTACTTAGACGCGTGCACCAAGTTTGCTGCTGGGACATACACAGGTAGCACGCGACGCGCCACTCGTGGCATCGTTAAAGGAATCCAGCTTCGTGATGGAAGAATCACACAGGTGTTCAAGACATCTTTATTTCATTGCTGCGCACACCACTATTTGCAGTAGGTACCTAGACTACTGTACAGTAACAACATTGCCCAACCAAAAAAAAATCACAAGGCTTTTCAGGCCCGTCACCACCTTACCGGCCCGTTACCTCTCCACCCCAATCGATATTTCCATATACGCCCTTGTTGTCATCGCCAAAGTGGTAAGTCTGGCAGCTTGCGCTGAACGCATTCATTGCTGTTGTTGCCCCGTTGTTGAAGTGCGCACTCCCAGATGCTGATCGCGTTTAGGACTTGTTGCGACCAGATCGGCGCGGCTCACCACTTGCAGTCGCGGCCTTCTTAGGCTCTTTCTTCTTCACATCTTTCTTTGGCGCAGCATTGCCATTGGCATCCTTCTTCGCGGGTCGACCCTTCTTCTTTGGCGCGTCGCCGTTTTCCTTCGGTTCGTCTTTCTTCTGCTTCTTCGCAGCAGCCTTGCCCTCCTCGCCATCTTTCTTCTCCTCGGCGGTCTCTTCGGCTTTGCGCTTGTCACCTGTCCCGGCGTCGCCGTTCTCTTTCTTCCCGTCGTCTTTGGAGACCTCTTTCTCCTCGCCCTTATCTTCTTTGTGCTTATCGCCTGGCTTATCAACGTTCAGCTCGGAAGCTTTCTTGACAACGTCGTGGCCGGAGCGCTCGATGTAGACTGCTGGGTTTCCTTCCTCGCCGTGCTTGGTCACGGTGTTGCCGGACTTGGTCTCCATGTTGATGTCGCCCTCCTTGACCTCAGTGGCCTTGCCACCGGGATTACTGCCGGACCAGTTCCAAGAGACTGCGCGACACATGTCACATCAGTTCATCGTTATGAGGCGCGGTCTGGGCAGGTTGATGACTAAGCAGGCCTCGAATGGTGATTGACGCGACGAGGTCGTCGTCGGCAGCATCAGATACGATTGGCTGGGGCCGGCGCGTCACATAGCTGCAGGAGACGTACGCGACTGCGATGAGACGGGGCACGTACCTTGGTCGCCTTCCTTGATCTCCTTGTCTGCCATGGTGGGAGGTAGCTGTCCGGTGCTAGCTGCTGGGCTGGGCGCAATGGATCTTCAGCGGTAGCTATTTGCTGCGCGAGTAAGTACGAGCTGTCAATGGCGTCGCGTGGTGATTCTGAAGAGGCTGAGATGGATGGTCGACGTGTTGTGAGCGAGGATGAGAGAGGAGAGAATGTTGGCGCAAAGACTGAGGTAGTCGAGGAAGGCGTCTCATTGGCTTTAGCTCTCACACTACAGCGAGCACATCAGGAGGCTGGCGCGGGAGCCGATGTCATCTGGGGAAGAGATCCACTTCCTGCCGCGTCCACTGCCCGCCAGAACTGCTCGAGGCAAGCTTCTTGATCTGCGCTTCCTCCTGTCCTTGATATGCCCACCTGCAATTCGCTGGTCAACAATCGATTCTCCCTTCCCAACACTGGCGGCGGCGACAGCCAGCACCTCGATTCTGTGCTATTGAAATCCGCACAATCGTTGCATAGGTACGGAATTAGCCGACATGACTGCCCTGGCTTTCGTCTTCACCAAACTCCGACCGGCAGCCGTAACCATGACAACACCTTCCGGGTCGGAATCCTTCATATACATCAGGCGAAAGTCGGTAGTGTGAGCGAGCATACACCCTCCACTTATGCTGTCGGCCTGGCGTTTCTCGGACGTGAACGCTTACACAGCTTCCCACGGGACAGGCGCCCAGTTTCCGAACACGGACGCACAGTATAACTCGTCGACACTTTGCTTACGTTCGTGTTGTGTGTGTCTTTGACCCATGCTACACATCCATCATTCGCTGCCGTGATGATATCAAGGCAACATGAACGATAGGCGAAGAAATAGCGCCGCCCAGCCGTCAGACGCGTCGGCCAAGGTGAGCTGCAGTGCGACCGGAAGGCACAGCATCTCGCATCGTGCGCGACCGGATCAACGACATGCATGCAGATAGCGTGCATCAAACCAAGATATAAAGCATGTTACGAGGCTTACAGCGTCTCCTCCCAGTCTTGCATTGTACTTGTTTCTGACGATGCAGACGTTCGCTGATAGCTGCATAGTCCTGGCCTTGACGCTAGCTACTGGCGTTTTGGCATCGGGTAGCGTACGACCGACAGCTGCAGCTCTGAACGGATCCTAGGAAGGACTATACCTACCCTCGTTCAATCAGGACGCATTCCTGGGCGTACCTTTTGCACAATCAACTGCTGGCCAGAATCGTTTCCGCATTCCGCAAGCTTTGAACGAGACTTGGATTGGTGTACGTGCAGCATACCATTATAGCGAAGCCTGTCCCGATTACTCCCCATCAGACTGGATCTATGGCGTTGGCGAGAATTGTCTTAGCATCAACATCGTGAAGCCAGCTGGTTGCGAGAATGAGAGTCTACCGGTAGTGATGTGGATTCACGGCGGCTCGTACGCAAGATCCGCTTGGGACGGTGCCAACACACATATTGATAGTCTCGCAGCTACCAAAGCGGCACAAGTGGTCTGCAGAACTACAACTTGTCCTACATTGTGCGGAAATCGGTTCAGATGGGCAAGCCGATCGTGGCGACGTCCATCAACTATCGAAAAGGCGGCTGGGGCATGCTCTACAGCAGAGAAGTGCAGGTGGGTGACTACACTGGTATTGCACACGACTGCACTGATTACTATGTCTAGGGCGCCGGCCAGACAAATCTTGCCCTTCGAGACATGCGACAGGCTCTCGGGTGGGTTCAGGAAAACATCGAATCATTCTCGGGCAACAAGTCTCAGGTGACGATCTGGGGCGAGTCTGCTGGCTCTTTCGCTGTCGGACAGCTTCTTCTGATGTATGGCGGTCGTGCAGATGGCCTGTTTCATGGCTCTATCCAGCAGTCGGGAAGTGCTGCAACGGCATGGTACAATGGCAGCGACTGGTATCAACCAATCTATGACAAAATCGTCTCCCAAGTCAATTGCACGGAAGCTATCGACACATTGGCCTGCCTTCGAACGGTATCCTACGAGCAGCTGTACCCTTATCTCAACAGCTCGATAGTCGGCGGTCCCGGCTGGTATCCTACTGTCGATGGAGACACGATTTCCAATTACCCTACAATCTTGCTGCAGAACCGCGATCTTGCTCACGTTCCGCATTTGTACGGCACAAACTCGGATGAAGGCACCGATAATGCGCCTGCCGACGGTGTGATCAACGCAGATGACGACCTTCGATGGTACCTTCGGACACAGACTGGCTTTGGCTTTCCCAACAGCACAATCGAAGACATCCTTCGCTTGTATCCTGACGATGCTACTCAGGGTGTCCCTCTCAACACAGGGACGGAGCGTTTCGCAGAACATGGTTATCAATACAAGCGTGTCGCAGCCATCGTGGGAGATGTGTTCTACCACGCCCCGCGGCTCAACGACGCACGGCACTATTCAGACCACGGTGATACTTATGTTTACCGTTTCAACACACGACCTACCGCAAACTACGTCGATGCCTCGCAGATGAACACAACCTTGAATCCAGGTTACAAAGGTGTCGCTCATGCTTCGGAGCTTGGCTATGTTTTCAATAATCCTGCTTTCCTGGGCAATGAAAATTTAAGTGCGCAAATGGCTGCTCAATGGATCAACTTCATCTGCTATGGGAATCCTAATGGAGCTGGTCTTCCACGCTGGCCGAAGTACGATGAGGATGAGCAAGGTCTCAATTTGGTACTTCAGCCGAACGGGAGCTATGTTGAGAAAGATACGTATCGCTTGGTGGGAAGGGATTATCTAATCAAATGGGCGAGGAGAAGGCATGTATAAGGATGATGGACGCTTGCCATACGTTTAGTCTTTTTGAGTACTCTGTGGTCCTGCAGTTCAATGGCCATGCCCGGGAGAATCATGGCATGACACCGCTTCAAGTTTGCGTCGCAGCTCAAATTTCGAAGAGCAGATGTATTTCACTATCACCAAACCGCCGGTTTCATCTACGCAGCGACTCTCCCCGACCAATATGGCAGCACAATCGGTCGTAGCCGCCCACACACCCAGTGCAGATCCTACCCCACGGACGGCTCTGGTAACCGGCGGCGCGAGTAGTCTTGGAGCAGCGACTGCCAGGAAGCTGGCGAGTCGAGGCTTCGCCGTTTTGATCGCTGACGTGGCAGGTGCGGGCTGGCAAACAGCTCGCAGATGGAATCAAGGCTGAATTTGGTATTGACGCCTCCTTTCAGCACGCCGACGTCATCAAGCAAAGCGATATTCAAGCGATGATCGAAACCATTTTCGAGGAATGGGAACTTCTTGATTATGCTGCGAACGTTGCTGGAATACGCAAAGATGGCGGCGACATGAAAGAAGATCAGAGTAGAGTACCGAGAGTGCTGGTCGACAAACATGTTTAGTCGCCGCCCAGCCTTGACAACAGACCCGATGACTTAGAAACCAGGTCCTACGGAATCACCCAACGCGGCATTCAACTCAGTCAAGAGTACGAAGCGCAGCACATGCTCAAACAAGACCTTCGAGCAGTGAAGTTCTCTCCTTCTCCCACAAAATCAGGCGCACTACAGCGAGGTAACATCGTCGACGTCAGCTCGACGGCCTCTCTCACAGGTCTAGGCTATGCTACGTACACTGTTACCAAATATGCCATTCTTGGGATCACGCAGAAAGGAGCGTACTTCTATGCAGCTCATGGTATTTGATGCATTGACGCCACTGAGCGTTGATGCGATGCCAGAGGGGGTCAGAGACCTGACGAGGGAGACTGATCCGGTTGCTGCAAGGGAAACGCCATTGGGGAAGTTGGCGTGGCCTGATGTAAGTCTCCAAGCATGGATGGTACTCTGTGTGGTGATAGACGAGTATTGCTGACATACTCTCGTTCGGCAGGAAGTTGCGAATGTCATCAGTTTCTTACTTAGCAACGAGGCGAGCCATGTTTGCGCGGCTAACATTGAAGTCGATGATCGATTCCGAATACGAGGATACAGTCACGGGGATTTGAACAGCCCACTGACACCTCATCTCCGTAGTTCCTGCGAAGAAAAGCCTTGAACGGCCATAACTGATTCGATCACTTTTGTCTATCACCACTCACACTGCCTTCGACCCATCATGGCACCTACGGGGGACGCATATGAAGTTGACTGGGTACTCTCCACCAGCTCCAATTTCCATATTGCCAATCATCGCGACTGGTTTGTCAACTACGCCCCAATCGAAACATTCTTTGAACACGCCTACGCCTGTTCTACGAAATTCAATGCCCTGGGACTTGGGGACGTCAAGCTCGAAGTCAGGACAGACAAGACTGCAGAAGCGTATAGGACCCTGACTCTGAACAACGTGCTCTACTGCCCGACATCATCTGTCAACATAATCGGCGAGCCCATCTTCGACAAATTCCCACAATGGAGTACCCATGATCTCCGCAGCGACGGTGGAGAGGTCGGTATGATATTCGATAACATTCGAAGAACGTCCGGAGAGCCAGTCCGCCAGAAAGTCTGGCTAAAGGGACATCGAAGGGGTTATTCGAGCCAGGACGCGAACACCGTGGGTCTGACTAGTGCTGTTTGGTCTCAAGAGGCGGTGCTAGGATGTAAGGTAGAGCTACAAGGGCGATCACAGGCCACGAGTGGAAGAGAAAGAAGCTCAAGTCAGTCGAAACCTGAGGATCAGGACCAACGATATACTCAGGTGGAGCAGAATTGGCTCAAGGAACATTATGAAAGTGAATATCTCTTTTTGCGAGCTCATATGCTCAGCATATACAAGCAAGAGGATCGTGATGAGGGAAGGGATTTGGTTAGAGTGATGATGGAGAGAGATCCGGCAAGTCATGTTTGTAAGAGGAGGAGGGTGTCTGGAGATTGTTGAAGGGGAATCCTGATACCAGCATGCTTTGGCAGAGGGACAAGGCGAACGACTAATGCTCTATGCCTGTTCACCTGACGCAGCGTCTCCGAAGACTACAATGCAGCAGAAGCCTCGAAAGACCATTGTATGCGGTCAAGAAACTGGAGACTCTTGCGGCTCGTCGATTTGCATTGTCGAATATGTGCACTTCTCCGACCTCCACGTTCAGCCGCCGATCGATACGACTCGCAAGCGCTTGGCAAGGCACGGAGACGTCCGCCTGACCTGCGAAGCGCCTTTACATTGACACTCTGTGACCGGACGAGTGGGTCATAACAAGAGCTCGATGCCAAGAAGTCCATTTAACGTGACGGCGTATCAAAGCCAAGATAGCTGGTAGCTACGGTGTCCAGACCACGGCACGGCCATTCGCGTATGCAACTCGAGACAATCGCCATACAACCTACTCATTGCGACTTGATGAAGAACTCTTGTCCCGGGCGTTCACCAGGGTGCTCCGGTACTGCCTAAAGTTGCTCGTGCTTGGACGCAGTCTGTCAGCGATAGCCTTTCCTTTGACTGACACGGGTGTCACACGATCGCAAATATGGGCTCGCTATCGCTTTGATAGGCCAAGATCGCGCCTAAGCTGCGGATGCTATATGCCCATGACTTTCAGAGGATCGCTCGCCGCCCTCATGCTGTCTCTGGATAATCTTGCATTTGGTGAAGATGTGCAACAAGGATCCGATGTGACACCCGAGCGAAAAGATCAGCCATCCTGGGTCTCCTGGCCACCTCGTTTCCATGATACAGGAGCTTTTCTTCTATCTTTTTCAATCCCTCACCATCGTCACTGATACCTACATTACTTCGATAAATTTGTCCACGACACCCGTAAAACACCTTCGGCTACGGCCCATCCTACAAGCACCACACCATAGAAGCAAAAATGGAACCAAAGGGCGAGGCCTACGAAGTGGATTGCCGGGTTTGCAGCATCTCCAATGTTCGAGTCACCAAGGATCGCCGGTGTTCCACGCAATACACTCCGATGAAGACCATTTTCAACTACACCGACAGTCCACACACCAGGTTCGAAGTGCTCGGACTGGGAAACGTCGAGCTGGAGGTAGAGACTGTCCAATTTCGAAGCGGCATGGACAGCCACCAAACTATCACCCTACGCAGCGAATACGACTTGTGATTTAGCTGACCAGGCTTGGAGATGAGGTGCATGTCCACAACGAAGTAATTGTACGCGGTGACCGTGGGTCTGGGAGTCCACTGTAGATTGGCCGGCTTCGCCGACGACAAGGGTGTCTGAGCAGTGGTCAGGAGTAGTGAAGTTGCAGACACGAGCTTTCGTCAGACCAAAGCTGGTGCACTGCATCACGTAGCCATTGCTCCACCGGCCGTAAGTCCACTAGTGCTAGCATTAGCCCCCAGGAGAAGCCCACCATGTCCCAATCGGCCGTGAAATGCAATACCGCGCATCTTCATGAGGAGTATCGCAATAGAGAGCACAGCCGTAGCTCTGGTGTTGGCGCCATTGAAGAACCACTCGAGAGGACAGACAGCAAACCATGGATCAGCAGACTGGCCTTCCACTCTGTGGAAAATGTCCATATTGCCTTATTGTGCAGGTGTCCGACTCTTTCATACTTCCCACCGGGACTGAAGCACTGGAGACTTTCCACCAGAAGTCCAGCTCAACGATAAGATCTGCTTGTGGAAAGGGAGGAAGACTTGGATCAATCGCTACAAAGCCCGGCAGATGTAGCAGCACCGCACGCAGCAGTCTTATCGCTAGCAGTAGCGTGTACAGTCGCATCGAACGTGGAACGATTGTTTCACTCAAACGCTTTCTCTGCTCAGCCGCGGCGTCTTGTCGACTCCGAAGCTTCGCAAGAGGCACAATACTCAATACTTAGCCACTGACGACGAAGAACATGGACACAGCAGCATTACCACCACTCCGTAATAGCCGGAGGAAGGACAGTGAGGTCAAATGCCAATGTCCTTCCTGTCCGAATCCATGTTCGCGGATGACGTGGATTATGCCTGGGGTCAGGTGTCCTAGGAACACGAAGAGTGCGGCAAAGGCCGCGAAGGCCGTGGAGATGCTTCGTCCTGGGGCCATGTCTGGAGGTTGATTTCCCCGATCACTCAACAGCCTCATCCTTCTGGTCTTGGATCGTCTTGAGCTTCCTGCTATCGTGCAGACCCAGGTGCTTGGGAATTCCTGCCATGGTCTAAGAGGCGGACAGTCGTCGCTGCGAGGTTTGACGAGCAATGAGCGGCCATTGCGACCTGGGGATTGTCGAGACCCTACGCGCCTGGTCACTCAGGTCACGGCACTGCCCATCTGCACGCTTTCCAGTTAGAGTAAGCTGCTGCTCCTGCGATAGGGCATCTTGGTACTGTTGTTGCCTTGGCAAGTCAGCCAGGCACGCGTAATCTTGCTGAATCGCTCATGCCGTGAGATGGCTTGCAGCAGGGTGTTCTGAGTTGGTCGATGTCTTGCTATCTAGAAACCATGGCTTTTGGGCTGCAAACTTTGAGAGCATCCCGTCACGCCATGTGGCATGTGCTGGCCCCGCAGATGTGGAAAGTCAACTCACGCAAGCCACGAAAAGCCCCCAAGTGTCGAGAGCCGCCCCGTGAACTCTGTTCAACTTTTCTCAACGACTGCTTGCGCTTGATGCACATGGCAACACAGAGAATCCCTCGCAAAGATGTGCAGCACCTGTTGTATTGTTGCACTCCGTGCCCGATGTAGCGTTCGACAGCAACAGCGAGCCCCTCACTGCCGTGAAGCCGATTTGTCCATCGGGTGCTGGCAGTCGCTGCAGTGATGCTCATCGCGCCGGTGTTGTCGGGTCGTCCGACTGCACAATCATCGTTCCAAGGCCTTGTGGAGATGAAGGTGTCAGTCGGCAATTTGCCGCAGAGCTGAGAGAGGATCTGGCGAAGCAGGACAATGGGTGGGTCCCATATGCCTCCGGCGAGTCCTACAGACACATTTGTCGCTACCAGGGTGGCTTCTTCTATCGCCCTCAACTCGCGCTCGAATACGAGTGGTACTGGAGGGTCGAACCACATATTCAGCTGTTCTGCGATCTGCCAAACGATCCGTTTCGATACATGGCAGAGAATCACAGGAAGTACGGCTTCGCCATATCGATGAACGAGATCAGCCGGACTGTCCCTATTCTTCGGACACACGTTCGAGCCGTCGTGCGAGACTTTCCGCAACATCTGAGCAAAGTCAATCACCTGGCATTCCTCTCGGAGGACGGAAGCGTGACCACCAAGTACTATCGTCTGTGGTCGCGTTTCGAACTCGTCCGTCTAGAGTGGTTCCGCAGCGAGGCTTACGCCGACATCTTCAACTATCTAGACGTCGCCGGAGGCTTCTTCTGTGAGCGATGGGGCGATGCTAGCGTTCTTTCCATTGTGCCGTACTCGCTGCGATCTCTCATGGCGCCCGTGTCACGCGATGGCAGGCATGCACGCTCGACTTGCCCAATGTAAGCTTCCGAGCACAGCGTGTTGTGTTGTGCTGTGTTGTCACGTTGTGTTGTGTTGTGTTGTGTTGCTTGTGAAGGCGAGGAAGGGCTGGGGCCGTACATCCTCGGCACCGCCGGGAGAAGGGTGGGGGGTAATGACTGGCGGCTTGGCTTGATCTGGCTAGACGTGCCAGGCACAAAATTTAAAAGCATCGGACTGCTCCACACTCGGCTCGGGATCCCGTCGTCCACATGGCGCACACGTGGCTCTGCGCCGTCTCGCCTGCAGGTCATCTCTTTGATCTTGCTCTCGCCCATCGGAGCTGCCGAGGCCAGTGGCGCATGTGATATGTGGCCCGTGGCTTTTGAAAAGGATGTGGTGGAACGAGCCTGCATGTCCACACAAACTACACACACGCGCAGAATACCACCCACGACAGACTTTCAGCTGTCGAGCGAAGGCGCTGGTACGAGACGCCGCACGTTCTTCTCAGCCCAGCACGAGACACCTGTTGAGACCACTCCAGACCGGCCTCGCCTTCCCAATATGAACGGAGGCATGGTCCATGCTGATTGCCTACTTGTATACTTTGATTATTACTCTGATAGCCTTCATCAGGTCACCTTGCCGCAGGTTTCGAAGCGAGGCCACTGCGCGACGGCGACCGCCGCCATCCTGAGGTGTCTTGATGTCCCACGTGCGGTGTCTGAGGACGCCCGTCGCTCATCTCTGCCATGCAGGCTGGTGGCGTCAAGGCGTTAGACAAGCTCCATGCTAGGCGAAGGCCTCTCAAGCAATGTCACGCTCAGTACAACATCTTGATCAGCCACGGAGAGGCAGCTGGAGCCTAACGGTGAGCTACGTCCATTTCAGGAAATCAGCAGCATCGTGTGCGCCGCGACAGAGTCAACTCAATGGCCCACCACGATTCAAGAGTCAGCCTTCCAGCGAGTGATCATTGACCAATTCGGGGTTCGAGTACAAGTATCAATCACTCCTAGGGTCCTCCTTACGCCAAGATTTCACCTCATCGGTCCTCTAAGACCATCTCCGTCCACATGAGATACAATCTTCTCCTGCTGGCCGTAGCCAGTGCCTTCGTTGCTGTGGCCGACCCGATTCCCAACGCTGCACCAGAAGCACTGCCAGAAGCACTCCCAGAAGCACTCCCAGAACCGCTCCCAGAACCACTCCCAGAACCACTCCCGGTGCCAATCATTCAGCCCAACACCACCAAACCAACGACCAATTCAACGAACACGACAATCACTAGCCCACCACTGAACACAACGAATGCAACAAACACAACGACTTCCGAACCTATCATCAATCAGAACATCACCCTACCTATAACCACAACGAATACAACGAACACAACTATCTCCGAACCCATCAGTAATCAGAACGTCACCCTACCTATAACCACAACGAATACAACGAACACAACTATTTCCGAACCTATCAGCAATCAGAACGTCACCCTACCCATCAACACAACGAATACAACGAACACAACTATCTCCGAACCCATCAGTAATCAGAACGTTACTCTACCTATGAACAGCACCAACACAACGAACGCAGCCATTTCCGAACCTATCACGAACCAGAACATCACACTGCCTATGAACAACACGAACGTTACTGTACCAGTCAATGACACAAACGTAACCATTCCTCAGAATATCACACTGCCGATCAACAACACGAACATCACCGTACCGATCAACAACACAAACACAACCATTCCTCAGAATATCACTCTGCCGATCAACAACACAAACATAACCATTCCTCAGAATATCACTCTGCCGATCATCAACACGAACATCACCGTACCGATCAACAACACAAACATCACAATCCCTGTACCCATTGTGACTCAGAACATCACTGTACCAACAAA